>JBBMOI010000012.1:20952500-21240000 GCA_038088405.1 Porites divaricata | reverse complement strand
AAAGCAATTGACTGGTATCTGATGGGTTCATTCATCTTTGTTTTTTCTACTCTTGTTACTGATTTGTTAATCTACAGGCTTCGTTCCAAGGAAGAGGAGAAAGAAAAGGACAGGGAGAAAGAAATGAAGGTAAGAAGTGGAAGGGAGAAGGTTGAATATTCACGACCTTAGTTTGAGTTAAGTTTGGAGAATAGGCTATTTCCGAGTTCCAAAAAATCTCACTTTCAAAACGAGGCTAAGTGCGAAACCTTTCTTGTGAAAATGAGTTTTATTTCCATGACAATTAAAAATCATTTTCATATCAATGGCTTCGCACTTAACCTCGCTTTGAAAGTGAGACTTTTTGGAACTCGGAAATGGCCTATTTCCTAAAATAAAAGAGGATCGATCTTGAGCTTCAACAACTGGAGGTGTTCAGCTTTCACAACCAGGAAACTGGACACCATTCAGGGTATTTCAGTAACCAATAAGATAATAACTCAATATCTTGAGTCAGTTAGTAAGACGAAAGACAGACATTTCATCAATCTCATCAAGAATGCCAAGAATGTACGTCTCGATGAATCCAAGATGAATCATGTAATAACCAAAAATCCTACATGATTACATAATCCTCTCCAACTTTTCGCGTACGTAACGGCCACGTTCTTTAACACTTGCATGACATGGTCTGGTATGTTGGGTAGTTTTGCAGGTTATAGAAGGTTCCGTTATTCTTTGCTTCAAATTTGGATTTAATCATTCTCTGCTAACTAGATGAAGCAATCATACTTTTAACCGACTTGTCTTCTTTTCCTAGCCTCAAAACAACAAAATAGTGTTCCAGTGTAAACATGGCTTTAAACCCAACTACATAGCAGATTCCAATGGACACGTTCATTTGGTGACTTATCAAGAAAACAGGGATGAAGAGAGCGCAGGGTATTTCGATAAACTGCGCAAGTGCTGTTTGGCTGGAACCCAGACCTCTGGCGGCCAAAAAACTGATCTAGGCAAGCTAACCAACAAGTGCTGTCGTTACCTGTATCCAATATCCTTTGCCATATTCAACTTGGGTTATTGGTTGGCTCTTAGTGCTTAAAATTGTGGAGAAAAAGTTGGTTTACTGCGAAAGCTTGGAAGAAGGGAAAAAGTTTACTCGGCATTACTTGGTTGACAAAAAAGTGTCACAAACTTTGCCTCCGTTAGCTCTGGTGAAATTACGTGGTTGTCAGTTGTTACTCAATTTTGCTGCAGCTAGATGAAACCTACTTCATCACCCATCACAGCAAGTACAAAGTCTCCTCAAAATTATTATGAACGAGACAACTGTTGACAATAATTTGCTTTAGACAAAATTGTGAACAATTAGATATTACAATTAGAGATTGCCAGAACCTTTGTAAGAGTCAGTGCAATGGTAAGCCTAACTTAGAAGACCTTAAAAATAATATAACACGGCATTGAGTCCATCAAGAATTTTTCCTTGGAAAACATCATTACTAAATATGTACTGCCCATGACGAAGCAAAAAAATTAAATTTTACTCATTTTTAACTGGGAAAAAAAGGAAGTGAGTTACCGTATTTTCTTTACAATTTATGTGTAGTTTTTAGTCAGCATTACATTACACAATATGCAGAATATAATCAGTTACATTGACGCCACGCGACTTACGAGTATCTATTAAGATAGGTGACTCTTTATCTTTCACTCCGATAAACATTCTAATTGACTACACGCGATCTAAACTTAATAGATTTTAAACATTTTACTGAATCTATGAAACGCCCGGGCCGGTACATCTAGTGCCGATCACAGAGATACAGGTATTATAGCAATTTGAAAGTTCTTATTGGTATTTTTTACGCATAGTACTGTAATAAGGATGCTAAAATGAAATTTCAACTTTCCCCGTTTTGAGAGCACATTCGAGGAGGACTACGTAAAAAAGTTATATAATCATTCAACCCTGTAAAAATTCAGAAAATGGTCACACATGAAAATCGTGCGTTATAGGCCGTTCAAAAACACTGTAATCATCCAATCAGTTTTCAAAATTTCGCACAGAGCACGAAGTTTGGTAAGATTAATCTCAAATTCCGTGCATAGAAAGCCAGGAGAAACCCCCATATAATAGATATGGGGATGCTCGTCCGAATATTAGTGAAGAATTAATCGTCTAGAGGAGACGAAACGGGCATGGCTGTGGTTTTATTTGACCCCTATCCGGCCTATAAGAGAGACCATACAAAGACAGACAACAAAATAACCGATTTAAATTGCGTTTGTTACTTTTTCATTGATAATTCTTTACACAAAGCCCTGAGCGATACCTGTATGGATATAATATAGCCCGCTTTCCTGCGTTAGTGAGACAATCTGGGATGTACCCTTAGTAGGAACATCTGCGAAATCTGCAATTTTCACCCTAAGCGAGACGAGAAGCATACCCGTTCTCTTCACTTTGGAGCTCGCTTCTCGGCAATAGAATATTCAGGGCACGAAGTCAACGGTAAAATAGATATTGTCACGGGCCATTTAGCGTAGAGAGAGGTAAGGTGCATTAATTAAAGAAAGGATAGCTTACTTAAGAATGGGGTTGGGGCTTATTTTTAAGTACACGACAGTTTTTTTTTAAATTTGTTATCAAACTACATCTGCCCAGCGGAATTACTGATTAGATCGATAATACTTGTAAATATAATCTTTAGCTGCAAAATTGTTTAAAAACCAGTTTATTTCTTTTGTTACTCTACGAATAACACAACTGGTTACTGCTTAGCGTAAAAATTTTTCATTTTACCTATGATAACTACTGATATATTTATATACGTCGCATCCGGCGGGACAAACCTATTTTGAATTTCAGGTTGATTGCTGGATAGCTGGATATTAAAACACCTTAGAAAGTTGGTATCTTTTGTGGCGTTTTAATGACCAAAAAAGTGGTTTTGAATGAAACTGTTTTCAGGACTATTGTGTGTATCATTTTGGAGTCAGCATTTTCGAAATTGGAAATAATGTTCAATTTGAGTAATTGTCCTGATAAAAAGTAAAACCGTTTTACTTCCAGCCACTGTCTAATATGATGCGAAATAAATTCCACTTATTCTATTTTTAAATTCGCCTTACATTAAATGTCCGAGAAAACTAGATGTCCATAACAGTCAGTATCCAGTGAAATTAAGCGCGTGGCTACGAAATTTCCAATTACCATCAGAGGAACAAGAACAGTTTAAAGCTTTGCACGGCAGCTGTTCAGTTTCTCGTAAACTTTGTGATTCACTTGTCAATATCTATTCCAGAAGGAAATTTGAAAATATTTGTCGGAGCCCAAGGTTTTTAAATATAATTCTTTCAAAACCTAGTAGGTCCTTTGGAAAACCCGTAACATACTTGGGCATGGACCTAACATAAATCGTAATCGATTTTCGAAACGAGTGTCAATGGTGCAGGATTTTAAGAGTGTACGGCGGTTCGGTAGCCCTGGGGAATTTTTTTTAGTTTAACTTCCAAAAATCCCTTTTCTGGGATTTTTAGTTAGACAAGATATTGGCTATTCCATTCCTTGCAAGATTTACAATTTGAAAATTCAATTTCAATATATGTATTTATCATGAAACATGTGACCAATTTCCCTAAAACGGATTACTTGAAACGTTCCAATGGACTTACGAAATCTCCACTCATTTTGTAATTTGAATTTAAGCATCGAAAGAACAAGAATTTTCTTGCGCTGCAGCTGCTGAGTTCTCTCTTTCGTGTTTAGGCAATTTTGGCCAATCATATCACTCTTAGAGTAAAAACCATTTTATATGGAAGGAAATAGAACAAGAGTCAAAGAATTATGCGATTAAAGCTGATCATTGCTTACCACCATTAAAGCAAACGACAACCACGGACACTGACCCAAACACAGATACGGAGTTCTGTTTTGTGAAAAGGTCATTTTGATTAAAAATAGTGGGGAAGCCAAAGTTGAAGGTAAGAGCAAACATTTAAGGTTATTATTACAGGCGCAATAAACTATGACAAACTTTGTGTCATAACGGTTTCCAGTTTTTATGCGATGCTACGAAATAATATGAAATAATCTGATTTTACAGGTGGTAAATATTTTTTTCAAAAATTTTACCAATATTTTTGACTGAAATTACTGGTGTCAGCTTTTGTTTATATAAAAAGTAAGCCAAATTTTCAGAAGCATCGTGGGAGCAGAAGTCCGTAACGAGAAAATCATTCACAATTCATCTGTGAAATTGTTTTGGAATTTTGAAAACGAAATGTTCGGAGGCAGAAGAAGCCATCAATTCGAATTTTTGGGACAGGTCTTTCCAGCGCCTGCTAAACATGGCAACCAAGCAAAAATGGAATGCCAATGGTGATAATGGTGGATGGAAAACGATAGAAATGCTGTGGTATGGCTGGTGGTGGTGGAGGAGGGAAAACAGAGGAAGGGAAAAAAACGGTTTTTTGCGTTGCTAGGTGATCGTTCCTCTTATTGGTACCTTCTTATAGTCGTTGAGAGTTTCAGTTTTCACCGAAAGAAAGACACTTATAAACACACATGGGTAGACCTTCTCGTGACTCGGATGACTTCGTAAAATGGCGGACCTGCCTCCAGTAAGAGACGTAAAAAATAGTATCTCCAGTTAACACTTTCGTGCCAAATACATCGACACTCATATAAAGTGCTTTTTTCCGTGCAGTTTTTACTGCAAAGCAAGTGAAAAATCTGTCATTTTTAAAAGTCACAAAGAAGCTACCACGCCGTACCCCCTTTTTCAAAAGTACCCGCTCTTACTATCGTTATCTGGTATAGTTCGATGATGGTTAGAAATGAAAACCGACATATAGCTAACATCTGTGATCCGATATCTCACCATTAAACACATTGTTAGGCTCATCCTGAAATTTTCAGCGAGTACTGGTTTTAAGAGATTAACCAAGGCGAATTTCAAATGAAATACTCAATCCAAGCTTATGGTGTTTATGAACTGACCAAAGATGGTCATCTCCGTAGGATCCACTACCGTCATATAGGCATCACCAGTCTATCCACCCACTTTTACATCAACAGATTCTGGGGTGAACCCACCCACTTTTAATCAAGTCGGCTTTAACGTTTACTCGTAACAACATTTCTTTTTTTCCCTATAGTACTACCACCGACTATATGGAGTACTCAACACAAGCTTATCGTGCTTTTTGTACCATACTAAAATGGAACCCGAGTTGGTCATCCACCATAGGATCCACTACCGTCATAAGCGTCCCCAGTCCTTTGGCTATTCTGCTGAATACAATTTTGATTGTTGCCGTCCTGAAGAAAAAGAAGCTTCAGAGCATCTGTAATATCCTAGTGGCCAGTATGGCAGCTTCCGACCTTCTCATTGGTGCAGTGGCCCAGCCTCTGTTTCTGAGCGCAGGGCTGTATCACTTTGCAGGGAGATTATGAGAAAATGTGTACTCTTATCCTGGCAGGCTTCTTTGCGATGTACCTACAAAGTGCTTCCGTCTATCACCTGACTTTCATAGCCTGGGAGAGGTACATTGCAATCCGTAACGGTTTGAATTACAAGTTCATTATCACTAAAAGCCGTGTTAAGGCCTGTATTATAGTCATTTGGGTTTTGACTGCCCTTCCAGTTGTTCCATCTGGCCTGTACATATCTGACCTCATCGGGAAAGAGACTAGGAACGTGGCTAACGCATGTCTTTTTACAATTCCGCTGTCCATTTGTTTACTAGCTACAGTAACCTTTTACATCAAAATTTATCTCAAGACCCGACAGAGTAAAGTGAAGAGGGCAACTTCACAAGTTTCCAGGTCGCAAGAGCTATTTTGCAAAAGAAGATCGCCAAGACTGTATCCCTTTTGACAATATGTCTATTGGTCTTCTTCCTGCCCAACTTTGTGTTTATCTTTCTCACCTATCTATTTCGTTATAACCACAGAGATATGTATCTTTGGTCTGTCACCTTAATCCAGTTGAATTCCTGCACGAGCCCAATCTTGTACTTCTACAGAAATCGCCCATTAAGAAACACTGTTCTACAGATGCTAAACATCAAGAAATCTGAATCAAATGCGATTTCACCCAGAGCAGGAAGGAAAGAGATGCTAGCGAACAAAAAAACGCCATTGAAGCCGCCGCCCTACCAAACAACATTGGTCCCCAACTGCAGATTCCTATCATCGGCAAACAGCAAACGGCAAAACTTGAATTGCGCATGACTGGAGAAATGAAGGGGATAAAGGAAATCCAAAGACCAAGCAGAGCATGGAACCACGCCCAAGAAGAAAGTCAGTTGTTTTGACGACGTTGAGGGCCATTCCCAGGCATATGAATTGAGGGAAAAGGAGTCCATGGTAGCGAAGACTGGAACTCAGTGCGTCACCCAGCAGAATATCCTCTTATCTCCAAAGAAATAACCGGAGTTAGTATAATTACATCGATGACTATCGAAAATAGAGCGCTGTGATTGGCTAGGAGCTTCGCTTTGTCCCGCTATAATCACCGCGCGGTGATTATAGCATTGAAGGCTAGCAGTTTTCAAAATGGCAGCCAGATTTTTTGATGTTTCGGGGTCGGAAATTGATCGATAATTTTATTTTCTCGAATAATCATCAATGTAATTATACTAAAACAATTAGTCGCCTCAGCCGACGTGAATATTGGCGAATAGTCACCTCGACTTCGTCTCGGTGACTATTCGCCGATATTCACGTCGCCTTCGGCGACTAATTGTTAAAGAAAGAGGTCAGCTCTCTTTATCAAGACAAAAGTGGTCCAGGAACATCAAAGTATGTCAAGAAATTGTCAGTACAAGTGAATTGCGAATATCACTTCCTTATGTGGAATCTACGCAGATGAGATAAGAACTGACGATTATTTATGTGTAATGCGCGAGTTAAAATCTTTACTTGTCCCCTACTTTTCAAAAGCCGAATGATTCTGTATCCACTGGATAAGTAACTATCCACATAATAAGCAACAGATTATCGTAATTGCTTTTATTGTACATCGCCACGCCTTTTATCCTCTAATTAACAGCATGGCAAAAAAGTCGGATCCACCACGGCGCAAAAACCTTAAGTGCATAAAATATTTGTAGTTTTTGAGATTCTCCTTTCATTCAAATCAATGACATATTTCAGGAATTCGTTAGAAACCTAAAGGTTCTGCATTTAGCGATTAAAGAGATTAAAACTTTAATAGAGGACATAAAAAATAGATTTCCTACAATGTATACATGCGCAAATATTAGTACAACCCAAGAGGTTTGGTAGTGTTGGATTTACACTTTAACTTGTTGACCTTCTTCCATTTATTTCTATAGCAATAATAGTACAACCTCAGGGGGGTTTTATTAGAATAGAATAAAAAATAATTATACACAAACAAGGGGTTTTAATTAGTTCTCCTACCACGTACACCATGAAAATCAACAGTATCATCCCCAGGGGTTTGTTAGGGAAACAGTACAACCCCAGGGGTTTGTTAGAATAGAGTTTGCACCTTAACAGGGGGCTTTAATTAGATCTCCCACCATGTACACCATGAAAATCAGTAGTAGTATCCCCAGGGGTTTGTTAGGGAAACAGTACAACCCCAGGGGTTGGTTAGAATAGAGTTTAAACCTTAACAGGGGGCTTTAATCAGTTATCCTAACATGTATACCATTGAGAATAATAATAAACACTGTTTTCGTTTTAAATGAGTTATGGTCATTTATAAATCGACTTAACCTAAAGACGCCTTCACTGATGGAATAAAATATATTGGACTCAATTCATCAATTCTTTTAATTTATTTACAAAAGCTCTTTTTTATGTTTGGCTACCATAACAAATAATTGCTTTAGCACACATGCAAACCATACAATGTGTGGGGTACCGTTAGTTTAGAGTCTTTTAGTTTTCTTCAGAGGATTTTGTTCCAAAAAGGCTGTGGCTGTTCTCCTCTTTCTCTGTCGAAGCAAAACGATTATGGGTTATCGGATTCAGTGGGCTAAGAACAATGTATTGAGGAATCAATAATAAGTCTGCGCTATTAATAGCATCTTATTGTGGATTGAAGCATGTGACCAGAAATCATTTGGCCTGACCTAGCACACGTCATTAATATTACTTGCTCATTTTCTTTCCGGCAACTATACAAGACTGGAATTGCATTCCAATCGAGATAAGAGCTGAGACCTCCTCAAAGTTTAATTTTTATCCAAGCAAAGGACTTAAAGCTGCTGAATCGAACTTTTCATTTTATTTATCCCTTTTTGATGTGAGAGCATTGTAGAATATGTGAGTAGAAGTAAAAGGAACCAAACTTTTTTTAAGGAATAAATGTCATTAAGAGTAAAGGACCTGTTTAAGTATTAATTTACAAATTAAAGAAGCTATAATGCACAGGGAGGCTTTAAACTGCTATGTTATGCAGCATAAAGACTTAAGTAGGGATCCTTTTAAGGGAAGGAAGTGGTGTAGCTTTCACTGTAGCTACATCTAACTAAAGCATGTTGACAAACAAATAGCTCAGATTTAACTTACCGCATTTGGAGTTCCTGGCGAAGGGGTTACTGCATCTATTAAAGGTGTTGAGGAGGTAGATGTGACCTGCTAAATGCAACAAAAACACAATATATAAATGAGTGGGAAATCAGTGAGAGAAACTAACCTGATTTGTTAAGTCATGTCTATCGCCTCATATGGTATACACTGTGAAGAATAAGTGCCAAGATTGACAATAACTTGTTGTAAAATAGTTGAGTAGAAATTATTGGCTTTCAAGAGTTGAATTTCATACAGATTTTCAGTTTACAATATAGGCATAGCCAGGGATTTTCTTCACTTTATCTGGAAAAACTATAAATGATAGATTTTCACGACAATTTATTTAAATTTCAGAAAAGAACTTCTCCTCACTTTTGAAATGGCCAATGAGTTTATTGTAGTTCAAGTTTGTAACAACAAAAACAACAACAACAACAACAAAACTGATTGGAAAAAATTACAAACCACTTTAGGAACAATGGAAACAGCTTCAACAGGAACTACAAAGAAAAAGAGAAATCTGCTGTCAAAAGATCACGATAAATGTAAAGATACAAAAACCAAAGGCTACAGGGCTGAATTAAAATGAATGATGATTACTTAATAAGCCATTTCTGAGTTACCCCAGGCCTCTGTTTCAAAATGAGGGTAGGTGCTCAGCCTTTGATATGGAAATAATTTTTCATTCTCATGCAAATAAAACTCATTTTCACAAGAAAGGTTGTGCACCTAGCCTCATTTTGAAAGTGAGGGTTTTTGGAACTCGGAAGTGGCCTATTTAAACATCACAATTTTGTTCATGCCTCAGTGGGTGCCCCAGTGAGCAGTAACACCAGGCTAAAAAATGCCTATTGGGGTTACAGTACATCAAGTAATTTACATTCTAGTAACCTGGTAAGGTTCCTTTAATTTCTGGCCATTTTTGTGCTTTGACAAAATTAATTGGCTACACAAAGGAAGAAATTGATTCAACCAACTGGATCAACACTGAAAAACATTAAGTCACCATTTATAGTAGATATGTCTTTTCCTAAGGCTTCAAGACGATGTCTGCAGGAAAAAGGAATTAATATTAGAGTTACAAAAACTTTTTGTTGCTTTGAAAAAAGTGGCTTGGATTATTCACAGAAGAAATAATCTTTAATGGGGATTAATAATAATTAATTACACAATACCCCAGGAAAGCTTTCATGTACATGGTTACACTTTGAGATTTCACAGACTCATTAAGCGTGCAGCCACCTTGCACAGCAGAATGATAAGTACCACAGGAAAGAACTGGTTAGTAGCTTTCATTTGAATGGTCACACTCCAGGATTTCAATCACAAAACACCTTAGAGCATAATAATCAGTACCAAAGGAGAGTAATGTTCAGCCAGTTTCCTTTGAGAAGATTTCATCCACAGACTTCAGATAAAATGATGCAAATGTTTTTTTTTTTCTGGAAGTAACAAAATTGTTTGCAGATTTTATGAGAATGATGGCATAGCAAGTCTCAGGGCTTGAACAGAGCAGATGAAATAATGATACTCAGTCACACTTACTTTAGTGACTGGATTTCAAATTCACAGTTTCCAGCTGCCTGCTTTAAGTCATAAAGCAGAATCATCTCATTTCTGGGATTAAAAAATGATAGTTATCATCAGCATCAACAGACAATTATTATCATAACTATTATCATCAACTTCATCATTATCATCGTTTTCATCAACAGCAGCATAGCAACAGCAGCATAGAGATTCTTGTCCATTGTGAAAAATAACAAACACATGACATTTACTATAAATTACACTTAACATTGTAATCTCTGTTAAGGATTATGGATATTAACTAAAAAATAGGGAGATCAGCTGTAATAGTTCTCTCAAATTATATTGTAATATTATGACAATTCTTAATAAGGTAATAATAACCTCAATTCATTGAACTGATGGCATATCTGGTCAGTTGGCATTGGCATAAGATCTGACAAGAAAACAAGACATTGTTATGTGCAAATAAATATAGTGTAACCTCTCAAGGGCTCAATTTGACCAGCCAGACTCTTTGGTCTGCTTTTGGAGGAAATACGCCTAGAAATAATGTTTGATGATCACCGACTTAAAAACCAAGCCCTCCTAGACTATGAAAAAAGCCTATTTGGTCAAGTAGCCATATTGAAATATTTCCAAAGGGGGGACCCTATGAATTTAGTGCAAAACTAAAAAACTATTCTTTGGTCTGCTTTTGGAGGAAATACGCCTAGAAATAATGTTCAATGATCGCCTAGTTAGAAACTGAGCCCTCCTAGACTATAAGAAAGGCCTATTTGGTCAAGTGGCCATATTGGAATTTTTTCAAAGGGGGGACCCTATGAATTTAGTCCAAAATTAAAAAACTACTCTTTGGTCTTCTTTTGACGGAAATATGCCTAGAAATAATGTTCAATGATCGCCTAGTTACAAACAGAGCCCTCCTAGACTATAAAAAAGGCCTATTTTGTCAAGTGGCCATATTAGAATTTTTCCAAAGGGGGGGACCCTATGAATTTAGTCCAAAATTGAAAATCTACTCTTTGGTCTGCTTTTGGAGGAAATACGCCTAGAAATAATGTTCGATGATCACCTACTTACAAACCAAGCCCTTCTAGACTATAAAAAAGGCCTATTTGGTCAAGTGGCCATATTGGAATTTTTCCAAAGGGGGGACCCTATGAATTTAGTCCAAAATTAAAAAACTACTCTTTGGTCTGCTTTTGGAGGAAATACGCCTAGAAATAATGTTTGATGATTGCCTAGTTACAAACCGAGCCCTCCTAGACTATAAGAAAGGCCTATTTGGTCAAGTGGCCATATTGGAATTTTTCAAAGGGGGGACCCTATGAATTTAGTACAAAATTAAAAAACTACTCTTTGGTCTGCTTTTGGAGGAAATACACCTAGAAATAATGTTCGTTCATCACCTAGTTACAAAGCGAGCCCTCCTAGACTATAAAAAAGGCCTATTTGGTCAAGTGGCCATATTGGAATTTTTGCAAAGAGGGGACCCTATGAATTTAGTCCAAAATGAAAAAACTACTCTTTGGTCTGCTTTTGGACAAAATATGCCAAGAAATAATGTTTGATGATCACCTAGTTAAAAACTGAGCCCTCCTAGACTGTAAAAAAGGCCTATTTGGTCAAGTGGCCATATTGGAATTTTTCCAAAGGGGGGGACCCTATGAATGTAGTCCAAAATTAAAAAACTATTCTTTGGTCTGCTTTTGGACAAAATCTGCCAAGAAATAATGTTCGATGATCACCTAGGTAAAAACTGAGCCCTCCTTGACTATAAAAAAGGCCTATTTGGTCAAGTGGACATATCGGAATTTTTCCAAAGGGGGGACCCTATGAATTTTGTCCAAAATTAAAAAACTACTCTTTGGTCTGTGTTTGAACAAAATACGCCTAGAAATAATGTTCGATGATCACCTAGTTAAAAACCGAGCCCTCGTATACTATGAAAAAAGTCTATTTGATTGAGTGGCCATATTTTAATTTTTTTAAGGGAGGGGGAGCGTATGAATTTAGTCCAAAATTAAAAGACTACTCTTTGGTCTGCTTTTTGGTGAGATAAGCCTAGAAGGGTTAGTCGTTGGAAAAAACTTTGTTGCGAACGAACATCACAGTTTTACATTTATGTTTACATTCAGTGTCGTCGTCGTCGACCTTCCGACCGACTGCATCTTAAGTTTTCTTTTTCCCGCCAAAACTTATGAGACAGGGTTGTCAGAAAGTTTTGAAGTGGACGACTGAGTTGTCAAAGTAGGCGGCCAGTTCAGGGACATTTTATTTAAAAAAACCCATCCGATTTTTGCTGGCAGCCGCCTACTTTGCCAATTCTGGCGGAGAGGCTTAATAAAATACAGTGTGAGAGGGGGCTGAAAAGAATTGGGAGGAGATTATTAGAGAGATTACTGACAGTAGCACATTTTGGAATCAATCACTCACCAACTCCTAACTCTTCAAGTAGTTGTTCAACAGCCTTAGCTTTCTTGGTTCCAACAGATCCTGGCATCTTCATCTGAAAAGACAGTAGACAGTATGGTAAGGTTCCAGAACTAAAACATTTAAACTGAGCCTTGCTGGCAAGAAAGGCTGTAGAATCCATTAGGAAGATAGAATCATTTCTGTGACAGCATTACAAAGCCAACACCCCTTTCCCCATCTCCTCTGCAAGAATTCTACCATAGCAACCCGTTTAAACATACTTGCACTTGTGCATTAGTCCTTAGTAGTTCATTGATACTTATTAGCTTTAGAAAACAGCCAACACCTCACAATATCACCAACGGTTTCCCTGTAAAATGACATCTGAGGAATGACTGCAGAAATCCAGATCTGGGAAGTTCTTCTGATTGGTTGAAGAAAAGTTTCGACCAATCAGAAGCACTACCCAGATCAGGAAAAGTTTTGCCTTTCAAGAGGCTCTAGTTTACAATACTTTACCTCGGCATTTAAGAAATTTAAATTCTAGGTTTCTTTTTAAGAGTAATTTAAAAGAGTTTTTTCAATAGTATTCCATAATTCACAACTCTTTTCAGTCTTGTAAGTCTATGATTTTTACAGATTTTGATTTTAAATCTTAGATTTCTTACTGTTATTTTATTTTATTTTTTTCGATTTTCTTCTTTATTTTTTAGCTATTTCAGAGATAATTACAGGACCCTGTTGATAACAGTTCTTTTTAGAACTGATAGGTTATCCTGTATAAATATTCGCGTTATTATTATTATTATTATTATTATTATTATTATTAGGGTAGTGAGACATCATCATTATGGAATTTCTGTGCTCGTTCCTCGACAGATGTCATTTCACAGGGATACCGTCGGTGGCGTAATGAAATGTTGGTTGTTTTCTCAGGCTAGATATTAGGCAGCTTAACCAACGACAATGGCAACGGCAATGGCAACAAGAACGGCTAAAAAGCAGTAGCTTTAGATTAGCAAAACAACAACTTTGCATGTGCATCACGCATTTTTGTACATTTCTTTGCTGTCCTTGCATGACTACAATGTGAAAATGCCTAATTTCACGTTTTATGGAGGATGTGAACACAAGACAGCAATTTCCTTTTTCTTCTCAAGAACTTCAATATAGTCCATTAGAATTCAACTCTAGAAAAATTCGCAATTATTTGCTGAATTGAACGAGATGGAATAAATGAGGTAAAATTTAAAGCAGAGCGAATTAACCCTTGAAGTGACATTTTTGTAGTCATTGCTGTCATTGCTGCTTAAGCTCCCTACTATCACAAAGTCAAGAGGAGTGCCCCACCTCCCCAGTCCCCTTTCATTCCTCTAGGTAAGGTGAGAGGTACTGCAAGAAGAATTTTCTTACCCTGCTACTTCGTAGGTACACACCAGCTCCCTTACTCTCGGGAAATTTGACTCCAGATGAGTCAGCCTGCAAAACAATAATTAACAAAGTCATGATTTACATTATGTAATATCCCAGAACACAATGATGTTGTAATGTTAGTTTCCATAATTTGGTGCAAAGGACTGGAGTTCAATTACAGCATTTCCTCAAAATGTTTTTCTTATTTGATATTATGACACTTGCTGAATACAGGTTGTATGAGCAGTAGAAATATGCAGAAAACATCATCACAAACGTAAAAAATTAGTTATTTTTTTAACAATCTTGAGGTAATCACCTTGGTTGGCTTGTCTGGTAGTTCTCCTTTCTTCTTGGTCGGCTTCTTTTTGATGGGTTTCTTGTCTCTCCTGAAAAATAAAGTTGGTTGACTAAACAAAATGCACTATAATCCTACTGGTTTCCTCAAACTGCGATAATAGCTTACAAAACAAGAAGATTGATGGGAATGGGAAAAAATGATTGAGCAAACAACACTTCTGTGCAAAAGGCAAATTAGAATGTAAACAGGGCAAAAATAATATTTCAAGCAGAAAAGACCAAAACCACTTTGCTTACTTTAATCTGTACGAGTCAGCCTGATTTTCAGCAGCTGTGATAAGTTTTTGTAGATCTTGCTGTTTCTTCTCCCTCTCTTTCTTACGCATTTCAATTTTCCTCAGTTCCGCAACAAGCATTTCCTCTTCTTGGACCTAAAAAAATTGTTTCAGCAAAATCAATACTCCAAATAATTATTTGTTTGAACCTCCCTCCCCTTTGGAAATTCCAGTTTAGGTTCATACTTTCCTTTAAAAATTTGGAAGTTGAAACCACTACCTCTCTCATAGAATTTGCAATGACCCTCCACGTTGTACATTGTAGGTATGGATAATTATCATTGTTTTTCTGGGAACACATTACCTCTGGTTAAAAACTTCTTACACAAAACATAAATCAAATAGAACTGAAGGAAAAAGTCCTGTAGACAACCCAAATTCATTCACTTTGTTGCGTGTCTGAAGTACTCATCTAAAACATGACAAGTAACATTAAAATACGTAAGGACAAAGATGTGGCTAATCCTAAACTTCCACTATAACAAGAAAAATAAATTGCTGTAAATGTACCTGCTCTTGTGTACGGTTAAACAATTTTAAAAGTTGTCTTTTTCTTTCTGTCTCATGTTGGCTGTCGTATGCTGATGGTAAGTTTTGTGCTTCTTGCCCAGGTGGAGCTCTTGCCTACAGGAACAATAAATTGTCCATGAAGTTTTTATTGCTAAAAATTTGATTCCAAAATAAAAACTGTATTATATTAGTGTAATGTTTTCTTTAAATGCTGGGGAGAGATAAAAATTTGGAGATGGTCCAGTATCCCAACCAAAGAGAAGATATGCTCCATATCAATCTTTGTTAGAGAAAGCTGGTAAAATGCGGTCCAAACTTTCAATAGAGTAGCATTCCATCCCAGGATTAGAATTTCTCCTAGATGCTTCTCATACTACTAGACTGAGCTTCCTGTGGTTCATTTGAGAGCTTGCCATTGTTACCCTTTGTAATTACATATTTAGACTCTTATCCCAGTTACCTTAAGAAGTCTTGTAACACAGCTATAATAGCGGTCCTTTAATTCTTCAATGGTTCTCGTCTGCAGCAAGAATACAAGTTACGCAGTTCAAATCAATGTCAGTATTAAATATGCACATTACCTTTATTTTATTTTGAGAGGGTGACACCAATTACTATGAAAGTATTCTCCCTAGCAGCCCTCTGAAAACAAAATTGATGATACTTTTTTCCTGTTCTGTGCAATTCCAGCATGTTCTGTGCATGGCAAAGGAAACAAAAGTGCAAAAGCATAAAACAATAATTTTTTACAATGAAACAGATAACAGTCTATAATTTCAGTAAAAATACCTGATACTGTTCCTTGTCAAACCGGTCATGTATCACTATAAAACGAAGATCAAATCGTCTAAAGGAAAACAAAAGAAAGAAAAGAAATTTAAAAAAAACATACTGGATTGTTTGACTGGCAATCAACCACATGCAACATTTATAATGCTAGGAATTTTTCTTTTAGGTCTTAACAACTGTTTATATCAGTGTTGTATAAAGAAAAACTGCTCTGATATTTCAATATCGAAATAATATTTCATTTTTTTCACCTGCAAAGATTAAACAAGTGATCAGTCTCACTTCGTGTCCATGTTGAGGGGGGTCCATCATGGAGATACATCTGTTCAATTTGAAAAATTTATGTTTAATCATTGAACCCTAGGAGTAACTGTAGCACATAATACTAGAGAGATTAAGATTTGTGTTTACGCCAAGCAGCAGAAGTGAATTTGTACCACGTGACCAAGCTTTCCCCTTAATTTCTGTTTACTCTTTATTGCTTCTACACAAAAATAAGTAGTTTTATGCCAGTTTTAACCATAGGAATTGTTCGGGGCTGTCTTTATCTGCTAATTTTCTATTCTGAGAAATTCTCAACTTGAGTCTGAAATTGACGTCGGGGTAAACGTGAATCTTCATCTCTCTAATGTCCCATTTTCAGCTCACTGCTTAATCAAATAAAAATGGTTCTGATGACACAATGACAAAGTAAACAGAGCCTTAATCATAGAATAAATTATTCTCCTCAACAGCACAAAAAAAAACAGAAAAGGGCATGAAGAATGATGCTAATGCATGCTAATATTACAGTTCACAGGCTTGGGGTAACTTTGAGACTACATGTAAATGAAACTTATGTTCAAGAGAATGAAACCAAAAACAGAGGAAGGTTTATGACAGAATTTGTGCTGTAGGTTCATTGTAAGCACAATGCAAGTGAGACATGTACAGAGGTGCACCATGTCAATTGACAGTCTCAAGACACTGGCGACACTTTTCATTTTAAAATAACATTTTCGTCCTCGATCCCAAAAAAGGAAATTTAGCCAAGCAACAAGCAACTTATTTTGAGAATCCGAGTTTGTTTGAGTCAAACCTGGTATTCTTCATCCGTATAACTTGGAACATCAACGTTCTGTTAAAAAAAAAAGAATTATCAAATGTCTGTGGTTATCCTCTGCTCTATAGACAGATGTCAAAGCTCGTAGTCACTGTAACTTAACCTTCTGTAATAAGCAATAATGTTGATCAGTATCTAAATATCACTTCCACTATCACTTCCTAGAATTCCCTAGATATGGCACTGTAAGTCAGGACGATTGAAGGGCCTGTGCTTAGCTTGCAGAGTATCCCTGTACCAACTTCGGCCAAAGCTCTTTTAATAAGCTGGCAACTTCCTACTTGACCCTCACCCAGTGTTCATAGATTGATAATAATATTGATGATTGCAATCTAATAATCCTATTGATTTAATAAAACAGTCGACTCTCTCAGCAGATGCAATAACTGTAAGGCAGACGGTTGATTGTAACATTACCGTCATTATTGCATGCAGTCACAGGGTTTTCAATAAGAGCCAGTGGCCGGTGAAATTTGCTGACTATTTTACATGAACTTGCTGCCTACTTTTCTTTTGGAAATTAACCCAGTTTAAATAAAGTATTCATGTGCTGTCACTGAATAAAAAAGCCAAAATTTAATGATGTCTGTGTTCTGTTCCAACACTCTTATTTTTGCCCCAGAATGCTGGAAATGCATTCTAAGAGGCCCAGATTTCAAAACTTTTCCAGAAACTCGAGCCTTTGCTGCAAGTTTTTTCCTTCTCCACCTTCTCCAAAGCTTTTGCCTCCTACTTAAAATCTTATTGAAAACCCTGAGTAGAGGTCAACCCTACCTTGTTAAACCTAGCAAATGGATAATCTTTTCCTTCATCTGTTGCTCTTCTCCAGTGATACAACACCGCACCATCTGTGCGAGCTGGGTTGGTAAAAGGCACCCACTTCCAAGCTCTGACATGTCGTCTGCCTAGCTTTGCTTTCATCTGTTTATATCCATGACTTGTATCTGTTGACGAAAGGGGTGGGGAATCCCTACACAGAGAACATACCTTCTGTCAATAACTTTTTAACTAACACGTCAACATTTATCACACTGTTTTTCAGGGGTTTTAATAATAGCCAGTTAGCGGGTAGAACTACCCACCTGTGACAAACTGAATACCTGCCTGAAGACTGTGCGGTGGGGGATGATAGAGTGACTGATAAAGTTTATCACTACTTAAAAGTCATTTCATGAAGAATGCCCCACAATCTTGAAATATAAAAGTAATTAAAAAGTTTAAAATGTAGTCCTGTCCATCTGAGGTGTAAATTTGAGTTAAAGTAATAGTTAACACTATGCAAATAAAAAAAGTCGAAAAACATAGCGATCAAACAGAACAAAATGTGCCAGGCCCATACCATACTTGTGATCGAGGGAGACTGGGTTTAAGCTCATGAATAGTTATGGCGGACAAAAGGCAATTGCATCCGTTATTTGCATAACTTGGTCATGAACCTCAACAAAAGAAGTCAATGCAGATCAATCTTTTAGAAGGTTAGTTACAGAAGAAAGAAAAGAGTAATTTTGTATGGCTAGGCTTTGTAAATCACTTTTCCACGCTATCAATCAATTTTTTGCACGCTAATATTATTATCACGATTCAGATGATTCACCTTTTGAAAGTGAAGATGAAACAGAATACTGAACTCTACTTGTGAAAACTGTTTGCCATTTGTTAAGCTGTAAAAATAACTGTTAGTTACTTATTGAAAGGCAGAATTGTGCAGCAGAAATAAACAATATTTAGAGTATACATTTTGTCCAACAAAAATGCATTGATTGAAAAATAAAACACAAGTCAGTCCAGGCATTCATGCTAATTTTTGTTTAAGATTTGTTGAAAATGGATCACTGTTTTAAAATGGCGGGAAGCCTCAAATTTTGCTCCAGAATGTGGCAAAATGCATCTCCGAGAGTGCTGAAGTTAAAAGGTTCCAGGGGAGGATGTCCCCTGACCCCCCTACAAGGGAAGGGCAATATGGCCCTTCCAAAATTATTAATCTACCCACTTGCAACACTTCGACTACCCACCTGATATGAAACCAATGGTTTTTACTTGTAACTTTCCATAAACAATCAATAATTTTCAAACCTGATCACATACAAATAGGTGCATATTGGATTGACTGGGACCATACAACCCTGACCTGGTACATGGTAATTTTGTAATCGCAATTTGTTATCCACTTACAACAAGCCTGTCAAACTGACAATTTGTAACATTTAGGATTATAAGACTATTCTAAACGATTTGAGCCACTCCATTCGATCACTCAATGATTAGTCACTTCAGGCTTACACTGTATTAAGGTGGTCATTAGCACTGTTCGCTGTACTCGACATCTAGTATTTTAAAATCAATTGATTAGCTGGGTGTACTGATATTAAATTTGACAACAGTCTGTAGACTGAATTGTTCACGGCTCTAACCTGCTATCACTGTACAACAAAGCATACAGTTCTCGGTGCATTCCCTCTGGGCGTTTGAAGCTTGATTCGTTTGCCCTTCTTAACTTTCTTGCCTGTGAAATCAGTAAAATTATCACTGAATTATGTGCAATTGTAGAGAAACTGAAACAAACAGCAGAATGAAATAACTTACAATTCTTCAATGCATAAAATGATAGAAGTACTAGTATTTTATCCCCACAACCAGAAACGTTTATACGTCAGCTGAGTCGCGTTCATTACCTTGTTTCCTCCAACAATAGCTTCTTTGCTTGGTACAGAAGCGCCTTGCTCTAACTCCAAAATGTCTCGGATATCACTCATGTTGGCAATCTATCGAGTGTAATAATTACCAATAGATATTCAAAAGTATAGGATCGTATGGAAAAGTATTTAGGACTGCCGGAAAACAATATTCTTTCGAATGATACAGAAGATGACCAAAACTATCTGTGCGCCGCCATTTTTGTGTTGGTTTCTTTCCCAGATCCTCACCGTCAGCCTCAAGTTCGTGCGCATAAATTCCTCTCTTGAATGATCTTGCAGCCACCTTTATACGAAATCTTATGCCTCTGCAATGGTTCGGGTGGCATTCATTCATCCTGATCTTGGAATTGGAGGAGCAGAACGTCTTGTAGTGGACGCTGGTTTAGCCTTGAAATCGCGTGGACACGAAGTTCACTTTTTTACCTCACACCATGATAAATCGCACTGCTTCGAAGAAACGAGAAATGGGTCCTTAAATGTTACTAGTGTTGGAGACTGGCTTCCTAGGCACTGTTTTGGATGCTTCTATGCTTTTTGGGCTTACCTAAGAATGATTTATGTGGCTATTTATCTTATCTTGTTCTCTTCATGGCGAATGGACGTCATCATTTGTGATCAAGTGTCTGTGTGTATACCAGTTCTAAAACTCAGCAAAGCGCGTGTGGTCTTTTACTGCCATTTTCCGGATATGCTTTTAACTCAACGGAAGAGTTTCCTTAAAAAGTTGTATCGTGCTCCTTTGGATTGGCTGGAGGAAGTTACTACTGGTAAGTTTCTGGAATTTATGGGCATGTATGCCGGGAAGGGTGGGGGTCTAGCTACTCTGGTGCTTTCCCTAGGGAATGCTCCCCTTAAAAAGATATATATATGTTTAGTAAAATCCAACTAGTGGTCTATTGTCAAGGCTGCATTCTGATTGGTTGAGCTACTACTAGGCTATATGTTATAGCCCATTAGTAGCGAAAAGCACCGGCTTTTTGGTGGCAAAAAATGATTAAAGTCTAGCTTTAAGTAGCTAAAACTTTTTTATTCTCGATATTTTTGACCAACTAGTTGGATTTTACTAAAACAATTATTCCTCTCGCCCTCACGGCCTCTGAGTTAATAGCCCATTCGGCCTTCGGCCTCATGTGCTATTGACTCAGAACCCATTCGGGCTCGAGGAATAATTGTTAAATATACATGTAGTGAGTAATCGTTGCTCTGGTACTTTTTTGAAACTTGCAAAAGATATGAAACCAAAAAATTATTGGAACTATTTTAATGTTACTCTATGGTTTGACTTTTGGTACATAAGGGAGATCCCCACCAACCTCAGGATAGTTCTTTATATAAATAATGTTTAGCACTAGGTCTCCATGTTGTTGGATTGTGGAACCCGGTCAGGGGGACATGCTATTGTGTTCGTATTATCCAGGCATCTGTGGAGCGGGGTTCTACTGTAGTTATTTTGCTCCTGATACTGATATATATATATGTCTCCTGATATTGTGAAATTTTCATGTTCAAAGGTTAAGTGCCCCAATTTCCTGTTTTTTGGTAATAATAATATTATGATCCAAGTTTTACTGTTCTTTTTTTAACTCTTCGTGTTTAATTGTTTTGCTTTCTTAAGGTATGGCAGATGTTGTTCTTGTTAACAGCAATTTCACTGCAGATACATTTGTATCAACATTTATAAGTCTACGTAGCAATCGACCTCGTGTCTTGTACCCTTCATTAAATTTTTCATCATTTGATGCCTCAGTTTTGTCTGATGAGAGTGATGACCTTGTACCACCTAAAGCAAAGATTGTGTTCTTGTCTATAAACCGTTATGAGAGAAAAAAGAACTTACAGTTGGCATTAGAGGCACTGGACTGGCTTAAGCATGTTGTTACTGATCAAGAATGGAAGGATGTTCATTTAATTATGGCAGGTGTGGTTTCTATTCCTTGATATATAGCATAGAACTGTTCACCATTCTTTTAAAAATTATGCACACTTTAATTGGTTGGAAGAGAAGTAATCAATCATTGTACAATTTATCAAGTGTTTCAAAGCAGGTATTACTCCAAGGGAAATAATTTCCATGAAACAAGGACAAAAATGGCTTTACTTTGTTTATTCTAACATTTCATATGTTTATTTCAGGTGGCTATGATGACAGGGTTGTAGAAAACAAGGAACATTATCTTGAACTTCGCAAACTTGCAGACCAATACCATCTTACCACCAAAGTGACATTTGTGAGGTCATTTAGTGATGTACAAAAGCTGACCCTTCTGAATCGCTGCACATGTTTACTTTATACTCCGAGTCATGAACATTTTGGTATTGTTCCTATTGAGGCCATGTACATGAAGCGACCTGTCATTGCCGTCAGTAGTGGAGGTCCTTTGGAGACTGTTCAAGATGGTGTGACAGGGTTTTTGTGCAATCCCGATGCAGAGTCCTTTGCTCTTGCCATGCAAAAGTTTGTGAAGGATCCTTCCCTTTCTTTAGTGCTGGGTGAGGCTGGAAAGGAAAATGTCATCAAGAAGTTCTCTTTTGATGTCTTTGCAGAACATCTTCATAACATTGTATGTTGTTTGTACCTGTTGGAGTTTGATGCTTATCCTCTCGACTAGGTTATAATTTTTGCTTTTCCACAACATCAGTTATAGTCTTGCATTGTACTTGTAACTTTGAGGTGCAAATAAGTATTATTTTGTAGTTACCATTGATTTAAAATGTCCTTTGCAGTACTTTCTCTCAGAACTATTAAATTTTTGATTTTCATAATTTTATGAAATGAGAAGTTGGAATTTTTCTTTAGTTTTTCTTCTCAGGTCTACAAAATTAATCTGTTGATCATTTTTCTCATATGACCACAAAGTTACAGTCAGAATCTAACGCACCTACCCTTAAGACAGGCTCATTTATATATACGTTCAGATTGTTTTAGAACTATTCCTAGTAGAATCTCTCCTTACAGACATCTCTATTACAGATGGATTGTGCACTTACTCACAAAAACACTAAACTTTATTTTACTTCCTACAATGTTCCTCTATAATAAAGACACTTCTCTTCTGTAATGCAGACCTTGGCTCTTCTTTTCAGTGTCTATTATTAAGGAGTTTTGACTTAGTTACAAAGGCTCTAAGCCCAGGGTGAGGTCCAAGTAAATTTAGTTACACTGAGTGTTTAAAATATTTCATGTTTTTTGGTATACTGAACGCTTTCTTCACTGTACGTACATGTCACTGTTGTCGTTATTTTTTAATTAACAGGTCACAGATGGAGAACAGGCTAGTAGAGCATGGTCAGTGGCTGTAACATGTTTTCTAATGGTCATTGTATTCTTGGTGGCCTGCGCATGGGTGCTTTATTTCTATCAATGACTGACAAGTGTCTTCTAAAGGAAACTAGAAGCATTGTTTCCAGTACAGCTGTATCAAAAATCAAATAAATTATTATTAGTGTTAGGTCCCAAGGTTGTATACTATTAAAATGCACTGGCTTGACATCTAAGAATGGATAAAAGTAGAGTTGGAGGCTGCAGCATTATCATTTGATCGGCAGTGGGGAATAATTTTAGCATTAATTTCATGATTTACATTGAAAGATAAAAGTCAGTTAAATTACCTTTACAAACACTCTTAGAAATAACTTGTGGGTAAATTAAGTAACTTTATTACAACATAATCTGTACAATGTATTGTCTAAAGTTGAAATATTTCCTTTAAAATATATTACCAGTAAAATCTGAATTCGGTGTAATAACATTCATTCTAAAATGGGATAGAAAACAATAATTACTAAAAATGCTAAATCTGTCGAAATTAAAACAGTGTCATTTCAACTGTTTCAAAACAGTGAAGGATTTTCTTTTACTCTGAGACTTTTAGTTGGTAACTTAAACCACATTTCAGTGGGTGATGGATTTAAAGGATTATTACTGGTATTATTTCGGGTCCTTAGCAGGATTTTTTCTAAGAAGGGCAAATATTCTCTTTATCTTCATTCTGAAAATTGCATTTCATCAATTTTGTGTCTCTCTGTAACCTTGCATAATAACGTAGGACACCAGGATGAGCTCGTACACACTTGCTGTCAAAGTCCAGAACTCTGAGTCCTTGCAAGCTTCGTGCTCGTGAAAGGGCAACATATGCTTGTCCATACTCAAATACTCTTGACAATGAGATTTCAACACAGTCCAATGTCATACCCTACAACAGTGCAATAAAAAAAGTCATCAAGCTGATCTAACTTGCAGCCACAATTTACTTGCACTGAGAAAACAGCCAGCATTTTACAAAGCTATCACTCAGGTTCTCCTGTGAAATGACGTCTGAGGAATGAGCGCAGAAGTTCCATACTGATGACGTGTCATTACCCAGATTGGGTAGTGCTTTTGATTGGTTGAAGTGGCAGAGCGATTAATCAGAAGTACAACCCAGATTGGGTAGTGACATTTCATCAGTGTGAAATTTCTACTCGTGTTTTTCAGATGTTATTTTGCAGGGAAACCAGCTATGGCGCTGTGAAATGTCGGTGGCTTTCTCAGGCTACAAAACAGTGGGTACTAACAGAATTAGAAGACTTTATTTAGGGTTTTACCCCAAATTCATTGATTTGTTTAGGACAATGCAACACCTTTTTTACCTCACCTGGCTTTTATGTATGGACACTGCCCAGGCTAGTTTGAGTGGCAGCTGTCGCCTAGTGACTGTCCCCCCTCCAGCTCTTTTCACTACCCATTTCTCAGGTCCAATGACCTGCTCTGAACCGGACATGAACTTCACCACTGGGTAACCTAAAATGACATACAACACAACTTCAATAACAGACAAGTGTATTATAGAGCAGACTAAAAACTACCATCATTAAGAAGTTTGCTTATTTTCATCCCCCACCATATCAGTCACTTTTGTCCTCCCTGCTGGCAGATACTGTTATTCACTCTTTTAATCCCCTCACAAGTGTCATTTCTGGCCTCTGTTCTGAAGGTGACACAGGAGGTTGTCGAGTCAATTAAGGTTTTATAATAATTATTTATTGCTTATTTCTTTCCTCTACTCTTAACAGTGGCCACATAGAGAAAATTTACCAAAAAATTGAAATTTCTTTTTCTAAAAACTGTAGAAATATCCAGTAACAGTACCATAGCATAATATTAATTTTTTTCCTATGGGGGATACTGAACAGTTTGAATAGAAAGTATTTCACCATACTTGGAATAAAAGGATTAATGGGCTTACATCAGTTTATTATAATAATTATATTCCTTTCTTTCTTTACTTGGATATATCTATCATGGATGTATGTTTATTCATAAGGAATTACATTGTAAGCAAAATAGCATACCACCAGATCCCGAATCAAAGCGTTTGATTATCCCACGGGCACCATTAACAAGTCCTTTGGATACATTCAAGTTTTTGGCCAACATGACCTAATTTTAAAGAGAGAATTAAAACTGTGTTAATTATTTATTTTAATTATTATAAATTGTGATAATTTGGTTTTTAATTGGATCAAGCTCTATTCTTTTTAGAATCCAATTCAAAGTGTAAAGCTAAATTTGTTTTTTAAGCCTACATATCTGAATTCAAATTTCGCATTAACCCTGGGCTATCTTACCCCAGCCTATAACCAAGTTCTAATTCTGAGAGGAAATTCTACATAATTATGATAAAAATGTTCTGAAAAATAATTTTTACATAACATTATTGTTCCATCCTCAACAGAATTTTGCTGGACATACAACTATCAGTTGACAATATTTTCTTATTGATATTATTTTAGTTTACAATATATAATTTATGATCTTACCTGTGCACCCTCTTTCAACTCCAGTGTCTGTCCAACAGGGACCTGACTGTCCAGCATGATGCACATTGAGCTGTCACTGTCCATGGCTTGAAACACTCTCTTCTCACTGGGTAATCTTGACAGATGGATCTCATTAATCTGTTTGACATTCTCCTTGTGGGTGCAAAGCTTTGTAGCTAATATTCCTTCCTGTTCTATCACTTGGTTCTTTGTGTTGTTTAACTTTTGGACAAGTGCATCAGGGCAACTGAAAAATTAATAAATTATTAACTATGTTCAAAAATCTCTTAAAAGAATTGATTATATCCAACTACTAACTGGTACACTGATGTACTTTATTTTCATCTTTCTGCATGCACATCCACTTTTCTTTTTGTTGTGTGTGTTCTCTGCGTGTGTGTGTATCTTTTATACTCTGTAACTTTATTGCAATACTTTTTCCGCTTGGCCCAGCCACTTAGCTCGATTAGCCTTAGCTATTTCTATGTGGCTGTGCTCATTTTTTTTGTTAATTTTTCTCTTTGCATGTATTTATCTACTGTACCTTTTCTGGGCACGAAATAAAAGATTGTTGTTGTTGTTGTTGTTGTTGATGTGAAGTATATGAAATAATTCATATTTGAACTGCGGTTGTAGATGAAAGTAAAGAGTGATCATTGCAGTAAATTTTCCAATTTAAGCAATTGGAAAGAAGAAGCCTGAAAAAAATCAGGGCTTCAACGGGATTCGAACCCATGACCTCCGCGTTGCTGGTGCGTTGCTCTACCAACTGAGCTATGAAGCCACACATTGGGAGCGAGGTCAATTTATTGAGTTCATGTCTCCCGTGAGGAGTGAAATGATGTGAAGTATATGAAATAATTCATATTTGAACTGCGGTTGTAGATGAAAGTAAAGAGTGATCATCACAGTAAATTTTCCAATTTAAGCAAGCCCTGATTTTTTTCAGGCTTCTTCTTTCCAATTGCTTAAATTGGAAAATTTACTGCGATGATCACTCTTTACTTTCATTATAACTATGTTGTTGAACATCATAAGGCAAAGAAAGCACAAGGTTAAAAAAAACTGCAGCCCTCAATAATATGACTATTAAATATCAATATTTTGTCAGAACGAGTCAATTACCTTCCAACCCGGACATTCTGTAGAATGGAGATAAACAGAGGATCTTTTTGTCTGTAAACCTTCTTTAGCTCAATCGTTGTATGAACACATTCATTCCAGCAGTCTGCCTTTTAAGTGAAAAACATGTACATGTCTTCCTTTCAAAGTCATGAAGAACACAATCCCCTGCATGTATAAGCCCCTTCAAATATAAGCCCCAAGTACTCAGATTACTAAAACAAAAAGAAGTAGCTAACTGTACACAAATTACTAAATATGAAGAGTTGTGAAAGAGCTCAGCATAAGGTACAATAACAATAATAATAATAATAATAATTTATTATTTATAAGGTGCAAAATAGCATTTAAATATATATCTAATGTGATAGGGAAAAAAGCAGACTGTCAACTTCTACAAGCAATGTGGCCAATGCTTTTGCTCATGGCTAGTGTTTCAAATGTCAGTGCTTCAATAATTATTGTTCTCCTCCTTTTTCTTACCTGGAAACAAAACTTTTTCTTTTCAGCTTGTTTTACCACAGGGGGTAGCTGCAAAAAATCGCCAGACAAAATCAACTGAATCCCACCAAAAGGAATCTCCTTTTTCCTGAGAGCTCGGGCTACAGCCTCAAGCTTGTCAAAGAAGTTAGAATCTACCATAGATATTTCATCAATGATCAAGTGTTTACAGCATCTCCATTGCTGAGCCCACCCTGGGCGTAGTGCCAGTTCTATACATTGTGTAAGAGGTGCACTGCCACTTCCAATACCTGAACAGGATAAGAAAATATAGTTATTTTACCCAAAAATAACGGTTTTGAAAATCCACATTGCACAGATATTTTTGCAACCATATATATATATTTTTCTACATGAATCGACCTTTCATCAACACAAAACCGGTGAATCCATGCACCAAAACCACATCTTTTTAAAACCACTCTCCATAATGGTTTTAAACACCCCATCCATACCAATGTGGGTAATAAAAGACAGACAGTTTCAAAAATCCCCAGATTTGTGAGGACAGGGACTTAAAGAGAGTTCATCGTACAGTTGTATCTAAACTAATTCTAATATTATACATGTGCAGTCCACTCTCTAAACGGACACCTCTGTAAAATGGACACCTAGAGTTGGTCCCTGCCTTTCTTTACTCCCTTTATTTGACTCTCGATAAGATGGACATCTCTCCAAGACGGACACTAAGTAATTCTCCCAAAGGTGTCCATCTTAGAGGAAAAATTGAGTTCAGAAAGCATTCCTAGACATGGAAGTTGACCAACACAGTGGCACTAGCCTCAAATTTTTTAACCTGATTAAACAAGTGTCTTCTACATGCACAATTCCGACAGATTGTGCGTGCAGTATTACAAACGTGGGGTTAGCGAGGAAAATGTAAACATACCTGCAAAAGCGTGCAATGTTGTTCCACCGATGTGACAAGCCGCAGCTCCAGTGCTTGCTGTTACAAACGTACTTTGTGGTGGTAGCATAGTTATCAAACGCTTTAAGAGGTAAGATTTCCCGGTTCCTGCGCTTCCAGTAAAAAACACGCTCCTTCCTGATTTGACAGCATTAAGAACTGTCATTTGTTCAGCTGTAAAGTTCGTTTGAAAGGAACTCAGACAATTAAGACGTCTCCTCGCAGCTCCATTGTTAATACCATCTACATCACCCGCCAAGTTTTCTTTCCCTGTCTTAATTCGTTTCGGAGTTCTTCCATTATTTTCGTCCAGAGGTCGTTTCTTGCAGCCCGTGGGACTAGTAAAATCCTTGTCTGTTAAAGGGCTTACGTTTTCAAATGAACGAGGTTTTTCGCTTAGGAGCCTTCGCCTGTTGCTAGCCAGTCCAGTTTGCTTGCTTTGAGCAAGTTTTAAAGATAAGCACTTTAGAAAAGCCCCCAGCTGATTTGGAGGGCAGTTGGAGATCATTAATTGTAGTTTTTGCTTTAAAAGCTTGATTGTCGCCTTCCCTTCCTGCAAAAATCGTTTGTGGATGCTTATCTCTTTCAAGAGGAAGGTTTTACCAAGCGGTGATTTGGTGCTTACAATTCGCAGCGCGATGTCACGAAATTCATCCCTGCCAATTACGACCGTTATGTCTTTGTACGTTCGTCGTTTTGTGACTATGCCATTTGCATTTAGGCTTTCTACTGTCAAACAGCATTCTAGTTCACTAGCTTCCATAATTTTTGTAAACGCCGGCTGTCAAAATGGAACAACTGATCGCACATCTAAAGACTTTAAATTTTGTCTCTTATATTAGTTGTCCAATCACAGCATCCCGTCTCACCGTCGTTCCCAGGACCACCGCAAAGAGAGGAGTGACTGGGATATTCCCTCGGACTGAGTTTGTATAATCTCCATTCCCCATTTCCACATTTCCCATAATGCACCTTTTGTTTTCAATTTCTCTTGGGACGGCTGTAATAATCAGGAAAAATAAAAAACAAAGGTTGTGCAAAATAGGGTGGGGTGAAGGGTAGGGGGGTGCAAATAAGGTGCATTATGGGAAATGTGGAAGTGGCGTATCCACCGGTCAAAAAAACACAAAAAGCAAAAACAGTGAAACCAAAATCGCTTTGCAATAACGTTAATAAGCGGGTCTTTTTATCTTCTCTCGCTCGAGTTGACGGGAGAATGAGAGGCCGTGGAAACAAAATCTTAGGTGACTGCGGATTTGGTGGATTGGGAAGGGGATAGGCTCTCAGGGCGCAAGCGCAAGCCAGAGAATCCCTTCTGCGACGCACGTCAACTGTAGGTGAGACCTTTCCCCTTTTAATATGCCTTGACGCTTGTATTGCTAGATTTCTTTACTCTTATAGAGACAGCAGTTTCCTTGGAGATGTGGGCAACTGCTTCACTGCCAAAGAATGCAAAAAGTACACTTGGGATTGACGTGCGTCGCTATAAACCGTATTTGCTTGAGTTCTCTTTTTTTCTCTCTTGACAACATGTAATAAATCAAACATGCTAGAAAATTTCAAAATATTTTATTTTGAGTGGAAAAACGTCTGTCTGCTTTGTACGTTTAGCAAGCTTTCTACACCACGTACATTAGGTACTAACTTGTCAGTTGTGGGTTTTGGTCTCTTGGACCAAGTGAATAGGAACAAACAAATCTCACTACTGCAGCATAAATAGGACGCATACCAACCTAGAAAATGGACGCATACCGCCTTTGTATTTAAGCTTACTTGCTGTTAAGACAAGATTATACAATAAAATATTAATGCTCTAGTCTGTGCATAAATATTATTCAACAAGAAATATTGAGCAGTAGTTTCATGTAAATCTGCTCTCCTACTTTTAGTAGCATGACAAATCAGCCATTTGTTTCTTTTCTACAGTACTTTCTAGACTACGAGTAGCTCCGTATTGGTGATCAGGGTATGAAAAGAGTTTGAGGAAAATCGCATCTTAAGTACTCTCAGGCAATTTATATATCTAAAGGCAATATTCGAGGTTCAATTCATTCCAAGACAATACTTCGTCTCTAAACGATTCTAAACGTTTCTTAAGATTATATCTAGACTACTGACAATGCGTTTTGAAGATCAGTGCTGGGTAAATGAGCAGCCAACAAACAAAATTCTCTATAACGATAGAAATTTTGTACGATATCAGGAGCCCATCAAATGGGCTCTCGACGATATTCAAACATTTACGGTGGAAGACACTGGTGACCCTACCCTAAATTAGCTGGTTCTTTATTTTATTTTCCTAAATTCAGGCGGGCTGTCGTGAATATGGCCGCCGTTCTTGCTGAAAAGAGTGTATTACAGCTGTCAATCTCGTTCCCAGAGACCGCGATCCTTTCACTATAGGAATGATATATGAACTACCTACCCACTAACGTCGCTCCATCCGCTGTATAAAAGTAGCGGAGGCTCTGGGGACGAGATTGCACAGCTGTCTGCTCCCAACGCCAGATCCTAGCTCCAGATATAATACAAAAATAATCTCAACGTTCGTTCTAACAAAATTCGCTTTCGGTGCTCTAAAAATATATACTATCTACAGTTATCGAGCATTTTAAGTATGCTTCTTACGAGGCGAAAATTACAGTATTCGCAATCTACGAGAATCGTTTGTCCTCATTACAAATGTAGCCTACAATTGCTATACGCACGTTTGTTTATTTTGAAACAAAGTATCCTGTATACTTGATGTGTACAAGTCCTTAACTTCCTTGTCGATGAAAAGGAACAATTAACTCCTGTTCAAAATTGACTTTTTCATCTTTAATATTTCGGTGACGTCAGATCTCTGGGGCTGAACTGTAAAATCTCCATAACTGTAGTTTCCCCAAAATTAAACTTCTTCATCAGGGAGTGCAAAGATACCCATTTCCTCTTTTGTACCAGGTACCTCTCTCCTAAAAGCTATACCATCGGAGAGTCAGCTCTTTGCACAAGAGCATCCTAACAACTTTCGATTCTTTTTATCCAATCAAAAACAGCGCGCTCTCCCCGAAACCTTCGGTTTGAAAGTAGAATCACAAATACTTCGCCGTGACAACATATCACTCAGCAACCAGTTGCTCATGAAGTTTGAGTTCAGTTCGTAAAAATGAACTTGAATTGAACATGAACATTCCATACATTAATACTAAAGTGGAAGTTGCTTGAACTTTTTTACTATCACCTGAAGTTTGCGTAATCGCTGTAAGAATCCACAAACAGACGAGTTATTTCGTAACAGAACTTGTACTGCACCTGTTAAAAAAACAAGGGATGATAAAAAAATTCTTCTTGCCACTTCACAACACTTACTTGATAGAAGAGCATATAACGCCTGGCGTAAAATTAAAGGTATGAGTCAAATGTTGGACTTTTAAATGAATGGTTTAAGGTAATCTGTTTTACGGTGCGACGTGAAACACACTAGAAGCTGCTAATAACAAGAAAACGCAAATTCTCCTCACCGCTGTTTGGACCATAAGAGGTCTTTGAGTGCGCAGGCGTCGTACACTCTCAAACATATCTATCGTTCCATCTAACTTGACTCGCTCCAGGGCGATGTTCACTGCACAAAATGTTCCTGTACGGCCGCTTCCATCACTAGGGGAATTCAAAGAAAGAAAGATATTAACAGCCGAGATTCAATAAATTAAAGTATGTAGGTGTTTCTCAGGTCAAAGGACTGGATAAACTTTTGGTGCAGACGTGACACTTATGGGTACTTATGTGGTTTCGCTCGTCGGTGTAAAAGTGAAAAGTAAAACAGGTAGCTTCATACGAAAGGGCCATTTGTCACAAAGCAGCTTTGTCTTTCATGAATACTCGACACGATTTTCTTTGCCTAAAAATATCGCTTCAATAGATAGTCCAGACACTTAACATCAACTCTGTTTTCCCCAAACGTTATGAAACTTACGTACAGAATTTCGCGACCTTTTAGCAAGCTCGCGTTAGAGCAAACGATAACATCATACCTGCAATGGACGACTATTGGTCCGTTGCCTGTCTGTTGTTGCACGCGCGTGATGCATTTCATCATATCCAGAAGGCCAACTCCGTTAAGGGGAATGGAACGCTCCGCCCAGTCAGTGAAGTGGAAATGGTAAATACTGCGAATTTCACCACTCTGTTAAATGAAAAGATCTGTTATTTAAATGAAATGTTGTACTTCCAGTTGTAAGAACTGAGTTTAGCAGAAAGTCTATGGCGAACCAAGAAGCAAACTCTTAGAATGAGCTCCCAAATGCTGCAAAGCGGTGCAAATCGTTTCTTCTGTTCAAAGTGACGCTAAGAACAACCGTATCCGTATTTTCTTGTACATAACAGCATGTATGATTTCATTTTGCTACTAACTACACTTTGACATTTTATTTAGTATTCTTATACATGTAATTTTAATTTATGAGGACTCCTGTTTATATCATCATGTCTCAGTGCTGAAGCGACAAATCTTACATAAATAATGGTAAATACATAACAAAAATTACTCAGTTCTTTACAGATCTAACGCAGAGCTAATACTCGAAACGCTAGCTCAGTCGACAACAAAAAATGTTCAAGAATAATATACCTACGATTTGCTTACAGCTTACCTTTGTGTTAGTTATCTTGAGGTTTCGCCTACAGAAACCGTTTCTCTGGTCTACGGCCTCGACTTCAATCATCAGCAAACCAAAGACAATGAATTCCTCATTGCGGGGCAAATAATACGCACATTGCCCCTGTAAGGAAACAAAATTATTCATAATTACTTTAGATTCCCCTAAGAACGTCACGCTATTACATGTTCATCCAGACTTCACGTTCATCACCAGAATTAACTATCCTTATTTTTTTGGTGTGAGTGGAGGAAGGGAGGGCGGATCGCTCTTATACAACAAAACAAGTTATCAACGCTTCAGGTTTAGCGTCAACAGACGTGTTCTCTTCTTTCTGGGGGAAGGAAAAGGGAGAGGCGAGGAATTTATCAGTACACCGGGTTCTTAAGATTCGCAAAACTGATAACATGGAACAATCCTATATTGACTGTAACGCCCCCTGTCCCAGTGTAGAACAAAATTAGAGTTTTTGTGCGCGCACTTGTTTTGTCATATCCCCACATTGGAGGTATTTAGCAAAAGGGGAAACTATTGCTTTTGAACATTAAATTGAACTGCTAACCTTCCCAACCAATTTTGCAGTCTAGATCTTTGTTTCAAAGATTTTTAATTCCAACGCAGACACAAAACTCTAATACTGTAGTATTAATGTTCACCACCCTAACTAGTCACGTTATTAGTTTTCACACCTGTTCAATTTCATTCATGGTGCACAGCATCACCACGGAGTAGGCCTCATACTCCCAAATCATCCGCCAGAAATCCACGACCGTGTTATCTAGCGGAGCCTGGGTAGCGATGAATGCTTCGCGCTGCTGAAAGCTCTGCAATGAGTAAAGCAAAAACTATGCTTTACCTCGGCAAATTGTAGTAGCGATAGGCACTTAGACTAACTTGCGATCAGGCGTTTTTTTTTTTCGTCTCCAAAACAAAAGGGAAGAAGGACCGCCTGATCACAGGTTACACTTAAACAAACCACGACGACGTCAGAACCAAGTAACTATCTTAAAGTGGTGAGATTTGGAGGTAAGTTGTGAATTTCTCAGTTGTTAGCAAGTCAACCTATTTTGCTCTTAAAAATAAGTGTTTTGTTGGAAAAGCAGCAGGCACCAACCAGATTAACATGGAGAACCTTGGACGTTATATCAACAAAGGAGTAACATTGGGAGAGAGATTGCTACGGATAGAAAGTTTGAGTTTATTCAAGTATTATAGAGGAAACTAACTGAAAGTAGCGAAACAACCCTGAGAGTGGGTAAATATGATGGAGACAATAATAAATATGGCTGCTTACGTCAACAAAGCTAGCGTTGATGTAATCAGATCCAACCAGTCCTGTGTAAGGCCACAAGGTCACTCTCGATCTGTCAACTAAACACACAAAAAAAATTATAATAATTTGTTGCTTAAAAAGCGGTAAGTGATGGGATAAGAAAACCATATTAATTTTTAAGTGTTCAAACATGGCCGCCATCCGGGTGAGATAAGCGCTGAACAGCACTGAAAGGAACAGAAACTGACGCTTCCACGGCACGTGGTGCAGATTGTTATTTACAGTCCTGTTGAAGACTACACTCACATGTAAAATCGACGATTACTGAAAACTGAATAGGACACTGCTCCTCTATATAAACGATTAGAGTAATGAAACCCAAGAGACCAACAACCTGAGACTTTGAAATCACAGGTCTTTGGCCCCGACAACCGAAGTGGTATCAAAACCTTACGATGAAAGGACGAAATTACTTCAAAGGTCTCTCTTATGTCATTGGTGCGTTTTATGCACCTATCAATGTTAAGCCCCTGGGTGGGGGGGGGGGGGGGGGGCTACCCACGGGAAATTGACTGAGTGTGCTTTCCCCTGGGTAGGGATTTTGACATTTAAGCGTTGCCCCAGGGCGGGAATTTGACATGGCCGCCATCTCGGAAGACCGAGAGAAACTGGAAATGAGTGACCTGCCATCTTGGTAATACCCAGAAGTCACCAGAGGTAAATGACCTCTGCTTTTCTTGAAAGTAACAAGACAACATGAGCGAAAGAAAGTTGAGGAATCTGTTTTATTTTTCGGTATATATGAACCACTACTTCTTTCATTGTATGATCGAATGTTTATAAATAGAAGAGTCTTCATTCCTTCTGTTTCTGTTTCTATGTGAGGTTGTAAAAGACATATTCTTTCCAACCTGTCAATTATTAAGTCCTGACTCTGTTAGAAAAAGTTACCCCAGAGGCGGAAAATTGACATTTAGTAGGTGCCTGGGGGTGGGGAATTTGACTCTGGCTTCCATTAAAATGTCAAATTCCCCTGGGTCTAACGGCCCCCCCCCCACCACCCTGGGGCTTAACATTGATAGGTGCATTACACCTATCAACGCTCCACCTCGGTCGTAGGCAGAGGTGGAGCGCGAGACATGGGCGACAGGGGAGGCTGAAAAACGCGAAAAAATAGCACTTTTTCTGCACTTTTTCCGCAGCATACCTGACTCCGGCGCTGGAGATAGAGCAGGTTCTAATGTGGGTCATGTCTTCCTGGTGCTTTCTAACCTATTGCATAGAAACCGTGACTTGGAGACAAACAATAAGAGACAGATAGAGGTAAGAATCAAACACTCACATGGCAGGATTGCGTATCTGTTTTTGGATTTGTTTTCCGGCTGTGATGCGCTGATAAACGAGTCATAATCAGAGTCGCCCAGACAAAGATTCTATGAAGCAAGATTGACACACCATTGTTAGATGTAGGCAACTTTTAAGTACATTCAGCCATTTTAACAAACAATTAAACACTGTCATAAGCAAACCAACACGTAGAATGGGATTCCTGTGCGACAATTAACTTTAACTAAGGTCTGATGCATCGAGAACTTAAACTGATAAAATACATGAATATAAGACTAACAACCAGGAAACGCTTTTCCTTTTTACCACTTTATTCTCGAGTAAAAGCATATGAAGAGTCCAACCACAAACTCATAACCTTTGCAAGTAACCGCGCACATTCAAACTGTGATTGTTCACCTCGCAAGCAAGCGGCATGCCAGTGCGTTCACACTGCTTCACGTACCTTAAACTCGGTAGCCAGAAGTGAGTCTCCACTGTCGGGGTCAACAGTGTTCAACACGCGTAACTTCTCTGGCAGTTCACGAACGGGAAATTCGGTGTTACCGCATGTCACTAACTCCATTAGAGCGTCATGGATAAATATGTACTGCGCCTGTTTAAAAAAGGAATGTCCCGCTTGGTCACGCTAACATGGCACGATAACTGTCACTAAAAAATCAAAAGTTCCCACAATACCTCTGTTTGCACCATAGAACTTCTCTGTTGACGAATGTGAGCGACAAATCCATAAATGTCTACCACCCCCTCTGCATCTATTTGGTCCATCATGGCGTCCAAGACAATATACGTGCCGGTGCGGCCCACGCCGGCACTGGTGAAAAAAGAGAGACATTGACTGTTAAAATACAGCTTCAAAAAATATAGCACTGCGGAAAGTAAGGAGACAATTATCTAGGAAAAAAACACTCTATGTAGAACTGAAATAACAAGCAGCCGTTGGGAAGTTGATCTTTTAACCCCTATGACAGTAGATCCAGTCCCATCCACATTTGAAACCTTTGAGGCAACAATTAGTTTGTTCAACCCTTTTGATTTGAAAGCTAATGAATTAATCGCTCACCAACAAAAAGAATTGAAAAGTTATGTTATGTAAGATTACCTGCAATGGATCAAAATGGGGCCTGAATCCTCTGGTATGGAAGAGCGGACCTTCCTTAGAAAAGCAAGCAGAGAGGTAGCGTGCGTTGGGACCCCCTGATCCGGCCAAGCTGTGAAGTGATACTGAGTTACTTCACGGGCGCGATACTCCGCTGTATCTGATGTCTAAAGAAGGAAGAAATGAGCTGCTTAGAGAAGGTGATACGTTTGGTAGTCATACAACACATATCACTCAACGTAAAGAACACAAAGACAATCAACTTGCACCACACACACAAGCTTATAATATGGTAATCACGTACATGTAAGATAAGTTATACAACAGTTCCTAAATGGACGTATGACGTGAAATGAATCACTGAAATCCTCTAAAAAATACATTGGTTTTGATCGTTTGACAACAAATGTATCCACAAATAACAAGTAACTAACTAACTGAATATGTTTAAAACTCCTACCATCTGCACAGAGAACTTTCTGACAACGTAATCTGCCAATTCTTCCACGCCACCGGGTGATACCAACACTGGGCCGTACATTTCTGGGGAGGAACTCGGCCAGTACTTCAAACATTTAATCTAAACAGGGAAAGAAGCCTTAATCATGCATTTTAATTCTCGTGATGTCCTAGTAGTACTAGATATAAAAGAATATTCTAGTCGAAGCCTAAACAGTTTCTCTTATTTAATTCCTTACTTCCACCTATCACTTATCAATGTTTAAAAAAGTAGTCATTAATAAACACTGAAACGCGTTGCCTGCATTGAAGTGATATTGGTCAATAAAGGGCCAACATACCCGTCCTCCTTCGACGATGTTTGTAACCATGACAACGACACAAACACCTTGATCCCAAACCGTCCGCCAAAAGTCTCCAAATGTGTTTTCCACTGGACCTGAAACACAAATCAGAACAAAATTAGGTCATTACACTACAGAACTCTAGGGGTGAAAAAAAGATAGTCGTACTTTCCCGTTTATTTCTGCAAAAAATTAATGAAGGGAAAATAGAGTTGAATAATAAAAACACAACTTCTTTACCTTGCGTGGCAATGAACTTGCAATGGTGATTGTAGCCCTGTCAAAAATATCAAACTATATTCAAAATAAGGCTTCACCTCCTTTTGTTAAAATTAAGGCAGCGGTATTACGACAGTGTACGGAAATAATCTTTGATTATGAAGGTCTTATTTATGACGCCGCACTTACATCAATAAAGTTGGCGTTGATATAATCACTCCCTGGGCAGCCATCTAATTCAGCTAAAGTCACCCTGGTATGGTCATCTGTAGAAAGGTAAAATCAACAGACAGTCTTAGAAAAGATGCCGTTAAACCGGGTTTAAAAAACCGGTAAAATAAATACACATGCAATTTTAAAAGAAGAACCAAGATCTTTTATCGTACAAATGAAACAACTTTACGTACATGGAATGATATTCTTGTATCTGTTTTTGGGTTTGTTCTCTGGCTTCTGACTGTTTTCCCATGTAAAATGTCCAGGAACCCTGATGGACTAAAATGGAAACAACGGAAGTAAGCATTTTAAAAGCTGCATCAGAGTCGGACTGTTTTGAAGGAAGGCTTTTTAGGAGAAAGAGATCTCTAAGCATCTTACATGCAGCACACGTGCAGTTCATGCACAAGCATGTTCATGCACAAGCATGTTCATATGCACAAGCATGAACGGCACCAAAACACCTACAAACAACACGTGATAACCGTCCTGTCCAACATATACCGTTCAATTCCTTGCAAATTTTCTGAATCTAGTGATTTAAAACGTAAATAGCTTTCCTACTGGAAAAAGCTGTCAAGTACATGACACAACTGAGTCTGCTACACGTTGAACAAAGATTCATGCGACTGAGATATTAGTTAGTTGGTTGTTGGAGCGTTTTTACGTATGAAGATCCCAAACTTAACTCACCACAAACTCTTCTCTAAAAGACTTGTTGTTATCTGCGTGGTTAATTTCACAATAATCTCGAAGCTTTTCTGTGGGAATTGGTTTAATGGTTACAAACTTGCCTGGACCAACCACATCTAAAAAGGAAGAATTAGTCATGAAGGTAAGTCTTTGCATGCAGCCCACAAGGAGTTTTAGTTTACTTTGTCTCTTTGAAGTATCGTATATTGAAAATCTACCTAGAGTTTACCACAGGCATCCCAAGGTAGAAAAAGAAAATCGCACAAATGTTATTACATTTAGGAACAGGTTTGTAAAGACAACAAATTAAGAATTGTGAAAGGTTTGAACACAGGAGTCAATTCATAAGTAAGTTGAGCATGATCGTCCGGGTGAACGTAGTCTTAAATAAAACTGTTGTTGACAGTGACTGATGTCTCTACAACCTGTGCGGTAGTCACCTTCAGAGTCAAAGTGAGTTGATGGTATTAAACTCTGGTTATTTAGTCAATTAAGTCGCGATGTTATTGGTCACCTGTTAAGCCGTGATGTGATAATACCGCGACTTAATTGACCGATCGGGTCAATAACCAGAGTATATCATGCTCAACATACTTATAAAAGTAAGAATTAAAGCGTAGAGTCTAGCCACCCTTCCCGCTTTAAGTTTCTAAAAATTTGACTGGTCCAAATTTATCGGAATGAAACTGGAAAGATAAATCACTAATCCGTCAAATACACTTTTGTTGTTCTTGAATTTTATCCTTAGTTAAAATTTCATTTTCCTTTCACTTTGAAGGAGGGCTGAAGGTAATGCGTAACAATCGTGTTGAAACCTACAGAAAATTATAATTTGAGCCATAGACAAAATTAAACCACAGCACTTTGTCATTTCAGAGCATAATGTAACCTGAAATCAGACTCTATTTTTTATGGAAGCTGCTAAAACTGGGCCTGATCTCAGGTTAAGCATAAGCGGAATTTAGTAAAATCCAACTAGTGGTCTATCATCAATGCTGCGTTCTGATTGGTTGAGCTACTACTAGGCTATATGTTATAGCCCACTAGTAGCGAAAAGCGCGGGCTTTTTAGCTGCAAAAAAGGATTAAAGTCCAGCTTTAATTAGCTAAAGTTTATTTATTCTCGATATTTTTGACCAACTAGTTGGATTTTACTAAAACAATTATTCCACTCGCCCTCATGGCCTCTGAGTCAATGGCCGTCGGGCTCGAGGAATAATTGTTAAATGGTACTTGGTAAGGTCATTACATCAAAACTCTGACGTCACGGCGAAAAATCGTCATCTTGTCCAGACAGCCGCCATCTTGGGCTTCATGATATCATCAGGTAACAAACTTGTTCACTTACGAGTTTTATGGTAAAACATAGCAAGAATTTCTGAGAATTGATCAAGAAGTTTTACTCCATTACAGCATTCCCGTTTCATGTTTTAATTTAAACCTCTACACTCAAAATGTTGGAATTAGTTGGGAGCACATTATTGAGAAATTCAGTTGTTTTCAAGGGTAGAATTTTTTCTTGTTACAGTAATTTTAGGACTTACCTCGGTTTAGTAAGAATTAGCTGTTCACAAGAGTTTTGTTTAATTGACACTTTTTAATAGGGAAAACAAGGTCTGTCGTCTCCAGCAAACTATGACCTGGCTAATGTCAGCTTACTCATTAACTGATGATAGGTTACTATTACTCGTTTGCCATGCAATCACCTGCAGAGCTCATTGTAAAGGGTTTCCAATCTTCATAAGTTCTTGGCAGTTTATACTCCAAAGCACAGCGTGTTTGTTGACAATAACGTGCTAAAAGGTTTATTTAAATATCTTAAACGTTAGATCTGGGAAGTTATTAATATTTATTTCCTAGCGGTACCAACATAAAAGATGTGGGTTTAAAAATATCGCACATTATAAACAAACACTTGATGAGAGCAATTTAATTTATGGTGCTGTTGTGAAATAATTTGCCTTGTCTTTGAAAACTTTTGACCAAGGCCAAGGGCTATCGCACAACACGTTTAGCTTTTGGAAATTTCATTTACAGGAAGCGATTCATCTTAGAAAATCTCGTACAATAAAACTCATGTTATATGTAACCAGAAACTCTAACCAAACAAATCGCAGCAACTCGTGGAAGCCCGCTGAAGCACTCCAGATGACCACACCCTGGTCAGCAGAAAGTTTTCAAACACAAGTCAGATTGTCTTTATTTTTTTTAACGCTTATTACAATTTTGACTAATGGAGGTGAAAAACTGCAACTTTATTTCGATTAAGTCATTAATTCAGGCATCTCAGCCCACGTTTCATATCATACAAATCTCAACTTTACTCTTTATTCACAGCCATAAATTACTTCTGGAAATACTCAAGAAGAATATTACTCATATTTACAGCTTCGATGTTAATTGACGTTAATTGATGTTAAGTTAAATAGAAAATAACAACTTAATTTTAGATTTCTTACAAAATTGACAAAACTTTTCATTTTTTTGCGAAGTGAAAACCTAAACAAAGTAGACTTCTAGATCAAGAAAAATAATGTTAACTGCATATTGAAACAACGACCAAAAAATCAATATACAAGCATAAAAAATAATAAACCGAAGGAAACTTAAACCCTACAGGAGTTGACGAAACAAGACAAATAAAAAGTTGTAAAAAACATCAAGAATAGTTTGAGATGAAACAAAAAAAGAAAGTATGAACAACGATAAAATAATTTTAACAGAAAAAGAGAATTATAAATTAGCTAGTGTTTTTCTGTTATAAATTGAGTGGCAAACCCAAAGCAAAATTTTAAGGTTTGTACAGAGGTTATGTAAATATTTGTAAATACAATAATAGAACTGAAGATTTTTGTTAATTAAAAAAACAAAAACAAAACAAATATCACAACAAATTGAAAATTACAATTTCCAAGCCAGCAATCAGTAGTTATCAAAAAAGTAGAAAACAAAACAGTAATTTTGAGAAGACAAAAATAAGGTACAAAAACACCATACTTCATGGAAATGAAAATCAACTAAAAAAAAAAATATGTAACAATGGCAATTTTAAAACTTTGTACTTAAAATATTATGAACAGTCGTTTATCATCTATTTGACATTAATCATGGTGCTCTTTAACTACTACAACAAAAATTGTCTAGAACGATTTTATTTTAATTTAATTTGTTACCACGGCAAATATTTTTTGCAGTTTGTTTCCGTAGAAAATGTGTTTTGCAACAGTTGGCAAGAAGCTATAGAGATAATATTGATTACTTTATTTTCCACTGCTAGTAGCTAGTTTGCAAGCTAAACAACATATTACTATTGTTCAGTATAATGCCTTAAATGAGTAATATTTTAAAAGGTCTATAGAGCTGAAAAACATTTTGGTCGCATTTTGTTAAAAAATCCTAAAGAACTCTACATATACATATATTATTTCTGGTTACTCTACATATATTAAATTGTGTTAACAATAAGCCCAGAACGTTTCTGGTGCTTTCAGTGATTAAACTCACTTCAATTAAGGTGCTTTTGCACTAGCTATACAACATTTTGTGCCATTTTATTTAAGTTGGAAATTTTCCTGTTCAACTGCACAACAAGTAGACTGTGAACAAGCTCTTCTGGGAGTATGGGGGAGAGGGGTGGGGGGGAGAGAGAGGGAAGAAGAGAAGAAAAAAATCTTATGTTTCCCTTCCCACCTCCATACCCCCGGGAAAGCCTGCAAGTAGGCTATCAAGTTTCACCATTAAGTAACGTTTATTTATTCTTTTTTTTAGAATTTTGCATTTTGTTGCGTTAAAATGTCTTGCACGTTAATTACTGGGTTCTAGCTAAATTCACAACTTTTCTAGTTTCACTGTAATTACTGCAGCCGGTAGCTCATTTTACTACTAATTCTTGATTCACCATTGACTAAGTAAACGGTTTGCACAAAGGACCAAACTTACTGGTGTCATATCCTGAGCACAGATGCTTGTTCATTGAAGTAGTAATATTATTTTTATACACAAGAAAGCAGCATTAAATGCATGCACAATAGTCTAATTTCTTTAGAATTTTGTCTTTCTCAGACTTTAAATATTAATAAATATTACAAACTCTAAAATAATTTGACTTTTTTTGTTTGCATATTATATTTCTTACATTTATATAAGTTTCTTCAATATTTTTAACACACCACTTGAATTTTTCCTAGGTTCCAGTGGTTTATTTAATAAATGGCTAATCTTGGATACAATTTCAAGTCTTGAATTTAAACTTTAATATTTTAAAAACTGACTTTCACATGCCATTATTGTAAAATAACACATAGTTATTAGTTTATCATTAAGCCACCTCATGGTATTTTAAAATTTTTAACTGGAGATCAAACAGAAGAAATACTGAAAAAGAGTGCCTTCAAATAATGAATTCTCATAATTTAGGTGAACAAATTTTGTTTGGAAGTAGACCAGTAGGCCATTTATTTTTTAGAAAAGGCCCAAGATAAGGAGATTTCTTCATCTTACAATGCTCTCTAAATTTATTTGTAGCTGTAGTGACAGTTTTTCGTGTAAGGCTAAGACTAAAAGTTTAGACAACCACGAGGAGGGCTGTGTGGTGCAAAATTTTTAAAACCAAGATACTAAGGTGCTCAGTCCATACTAACTAAACCCATGACTCCGAACCTTCAGATCCTCGTCGTACACCTTGTAAATATTTAACTCCAGGGACACGGTCCAGTGACTCTTTGTCTCCAATACCACTATCATTAGAATTGGCAACAGCATATCGCTTGCCGTCAAGTTCTGTAGAATCATGCCGTCTTCTGTGTTTTCTGTCAAAAAGGTAAGAGATATTTCAGTTTTGACATGTGTTTAATACTCAAACCATGCAAAATTAATGTCTCACTGCGACCACACCTACATATTTAAGTAGCATCATGTTACATAAACATTCAAATATGCACATACAATAATGAATGTCTCTATCATGAAAATGCAATATTATTCATATCTATATAACCCTTTGAACCTTAAGCAGTGTGCAAAGAAAGTAGTGTCCGATAGCGCACGACTAGTGGATTTTGCTATCAGACCAGAGAATTCTGTTTTTAACTTACCTGAAGGGCAAGCGATGTAGTTGAGCAATTCAAATAAAGGAAGAACTGTGAAATCAATTCTGTTCGTCAAAAAGCTTTAGGGCTAGTTGAAATGACGTCTGGGCTAGCAAATGCTTGCTTCAGCTTGCCCGAATGGCAAGCTGTAAAAATGATTTACAGCTTGAAAATGAGGTACAAAATTTACAGCATTTATAATGGAGCAGAAAACAATAATAATATTGTAGAATATTGTGTGCACTTTAAGCATATCGAATGTGTATAATATGCGAGCCAGCGAGTCATGCGAGTCAACATGCGAGCCATGCGAGTCATGCGAGTCATGCGAGTCAACAAGCGAGCCATGCGAGTCAGTATAAAATATTTTTTAATGCAAACTACAAAACTAGCCTCAGTAACTAAGTAACGTATTTATTCCAAAGATTGTTGCACTCCTCGGAGTTATAATAATACAAATGGCACGTCTTAACAAGCTTAACAACTTAGCAAAACAAGAGTCGTTCAAAATTCAGCTTCAGAAAAATTCGCCACTATTTGACAAAGGTTTGAGAATTCACTAAACGAAGGTTTAACAAGGTGGTTGTTATGGAAGTGTGTTCCAAACGTCATATTACGGGTTTCTTATCTTCCTCGGTCACGTTTAATGAGTCAGACAACGATAAAAACATAGATTTCTCAAAGCAGGCGGGTCATAACATAGTGTTAATCCCCGCTTATTGGCCTCCAGGAGGCTTTGTAGACGTCGATTTGCCATGAATCTGTAATAACATGTAAATAATAAGCATGAATTTTCAATCGTTTGTGACTACACTCATAAATAAAAGATCAAATCTCAAAATTTATTGACAACAAAACAATACAAAACATACCTTAACAAACGTTGAAAAAGATGAAAGCAGATAACAAAACGATATTGAAAGGAGATAGAGCGAGGATACCGAAAACTCGTGCCAAATACAAAAGCCGAAGAAAGGAAATTGGACTGGGAACTAACATCTGCCTCGCATTGCTCACATGATGACTTGCATGACTCGCTGGCTCGCTGGCTCGCTGTTTGTCAAGACCCAAACATATCCTTCCAATGAAAAGTTACTGCAGTTGAGCATTTGAAGGATCCAGCCACAAATCCTTGCAGTCTGTCCCCTTTGAATAAATTCTTAACAATATTGTTCTTTTGTGCATTGCACAAGCAATTTATTATTATGTGTAAATTACTATATACCTACCTTATCACTAACACAACAATGATAATCACAAATGCCAAAACAATTATCCCAGCAAAGACTCCACCATAAAGAGAGCTATTATCAACACTGCTCCGTTCTGCTACATCTCCTAAAACAAAGCCAAAATGATAATTATAATCCATTAAACAAGGGTCAACAGACAATGTCCGGACTGATTGAGAAGTTAACTGGTCAACCTTTCATCCTGCCGGTCATTTTGTCCGGTCACATTTGATTGTATTGAAAATGACAGAAATAAATTAAAATTTCCATGCTATTCAGTTGTTTCAGTTGTTATGAGTATGAAGTGAGTCGCCGTGTATTGCAGAACTTTGATCTGAAATCCTGGGTGAAATGCAACTAGAACCATTGTTTACAATTCATTTCGCTGCCGTAATGTATTTTTATTGTTGACAATGAGTGCTTTATGGTGCTATAAACTCCAAGCAACAACATTTTTGGAAATATATAACCCCAGCTTTGGTTCATGGGCCCCCATTTTAAGAGTTATTTATCCCATATACAGCTATTTCGAGAAAGGTTGTCAGAAAAAGAGCACGCGACAATCCCAAAAGGTATTGTGGGTGGTTTTCAGTGCACTATTCTTCAAAGAAATTTGAAAGAATGGCACAGGAGGCCACGGACATATGTTTGCGAGTGCTAAAAGAAAGCAACAAGAGTAGGTTTGACAGCTACAGTTGTCAGAAAGAGTATATTGAGCATATCCCATATTACCTTTTGGGATTGTCGCATGCACATTTTTTCTGACAACCTTTCTCAAAAGAACTGTATTTGACCAGCCAGAAACGATACATGACCAAGCTAAAATGAATTTGGCCAGTTAGCAAATTATTTCGAGCCCTGTAATGCATTTAGTTATAATGCAGTAAATGATATTAAAATTAAAATTAAATGCATCTATAGAGCACCATACTCCACTTATTGTCCATAGCACCTTAGCATAATATAACTCTCAATTAGGTTAAAAATTGCATTATCTATAAAAAAATAAATCAAGTACCATAGTTTTCGGGCAAAGGGTAAAAGTTTTTAAAAAATTCACAACCAGACGGCCATCCTAAAAAGATAAGTCTTGAGCTTAGTTTCAAATACGGTTACTGATGATGATTGCCTAATATCCAATGGTAGTTTGTTCCTGCTACAGAGTATGCCCTATTGTCATACATTTTCAAATTGGCCTTTGGCTCATCAAGCAACTGGTTATTTCAGGATCTTAATATGCGGCCCTCAATCTATTTATTTGTTTATTTGATTGATTGATTGATTTTTTTACCTGGTGTTTTTGTGGTCTCAATCCTTGACACTGGAGAACTGACCTTTCCAGGATAATTGCTGGTGAATGCTTGAACCTGGCAGAGATATGGTGAGCAAAGTACAGCAATGTAAGAGAGACAAGATCAGCAAGCTTCATTTTCCAACTATGCAGTATTCAAGGCTCAATGTTATGGCACGTTAACTACCTTGACAGCTTAAAATATATATATTTTGACAGCTATTGGTTTAATTCCTTTCTTTTATAGCATATGACTCTCTGTCATATGGCTCCTTTGTCCTTTAAAGTTATGATTTAACATAATTTATTATGTACCATACAGATCTTATGAACTGAAGAATATATGCATTTCTGAATTGAGGAATGAGACTGGTCTAAAAACCTGTCAGCCACATGTTAACGCAAACATATGGAAAACCATATCCACGTTATCAGGTGGTGAAACATGACATCAAAGAGCAATACTATAATAATTAAGTCTTACTAATATAACAGATTATAACACTCACATATATTAAATAGTCTGTATCCTTCTTGAGTCCAGTAATAATGTAAAATAAGGTTGCATTCTTTAATCCTTTAGTAACCTCTACTGTATAGTTTTTTGCAGTATTGTTGGAGTACAGGAACCTGTATTTTGTAATTACTCCGTTGGGGAATTCAGGTGGCAGCCAGGTGACTTTTACAGATGTTGGCTTTTTGTCCGTGACTGCAACATTACGTGGTGCACTGGGAGCTAGCAAGGAAACATCCAATTAGAAACTGGTTAATAAGGATCAGACAAACTTGCAGATATTCCAAGTATGTCAATGAATCATATGCTTTTGCCTTTCACTCCTGCGAGCTATTGCTAGCTATGAGATGTTTTTTTCCTTTCTTTTCTTGGTCATTATCATCAACTAACAAATGGTTGTGATTGTACAATATAATAATCACCCCATGGGCCCAAGATTTCCAAATCCACAGACACAAAAATAATTGAAACCACTTTATTTGTACAGAATGTCAAACAAGATCGAGAGTCTGGTTAAAGAGGACCATTGAATGATAAAACCAAATGAATTAATTGGACAGTAAGAACTGTGCACAGCATTACTGTGCCTTTATGTAACGTCATCTTGACTGTGAATTTATGAGGGTCAGCACTTAAAGCCAAATCTCACCTCCTTCTTCAGTCTCAACAGTTTGATTGTTTGAAAATGGACCCCACAAAACTTTATTTTGAGCATCCCTGGTTCCTTCAGCCACCCTTATTGAAATAATAGCAAATGGCTGTAAATTTTGAAGCTCAATTTTTCTCTCAGGTTCCAGCTGCAAGACTGTATAGTCATTAGCAGATCTCCGTTTTCTTGCTCTTCTGGTCACTTTGGCAGGAACTATACGTTCAGTTCTTTTGTACTCTCCCTTTACATTCTTGAATCTCCAAAGCATCCTGATTTTAAAAAGTACCACTACACCATTAAGGTCCTTTGGTTTCTTCCACCTTAGTTGTACACTGTGAGGACCAGTACTGTTTGCCTCATTATCAAGTGGTTTACTAGGAGCTGAAAAAGATTATACATGTAAATAACTATTAACATCATACCTGTCAACACCGCAGAGTTAGGTAAGGCCTTTGCAAGTTGGGATGTACCTGACAACTGTTTTGGACATGTTTTTTTTTTCTAAGCCATTGCAGGCTAGGTCACAAACATAACAGTATATTTCATCTTTGCTGGAATAGCTTGTAAATCTCTTCAACAGAGCTCTTGAGTAGGTCACAAAAAAGCCATAATTCCTTAATAACCTTCTCAAGGGCAGTAAGAAGTTTTCTCTGGACCTGCAGGGTTTTCAGGTTTACTGTTGAAGGTCCCAGTAGGGTGGGTTGGGTTTTAAGCAATCCACATTCCATGATATAGGGTTCACCCTGCAGCCCCAGTTGATCAGTTCTTAACGATATTTCTTTCCTAACTATAACAAAATTCACAAATCTGGTTGGCTATCAGATGCCCTGATTTAAGCCTTAATAGGACAGAACATGTCATGAATGCTTATTGGACAGTACATGCCATCATGTACGTGCCTAAATAGCTTTTTCCTTTGCTAGCAAAAAAATTTTGAAATTTCTTGTGTTTTGATTTCAAAAAGAGCCTTAAATGTCACAAATTTTGTTAAAGTTATGATTAATTGGTAACAGAACTTTGTGTTGTCCAATTCGGTCTGTAATCATACTCGAAATTAAACAAATTGGACTTGTTAATCACTTGTATGATTACAGACCGAATTGGACTCCACTCAGTCCTGTTACCATTACTTATTATAGGAAATTAATGCTCCATGAAATTAAGGTATTGGAAATCAACACAACTTAATTTAATGTGAATTTAAAGGAAAACAACATTCGAATAAAGGAAATAATTACAAAAGAGAGGATAACATTTCAAAATGAAGAAAATTATCACAAAATAAAAACTTTCTTTGTGGTTCTTTCCCTAAATGTCCAAGAGGGTCAAGCAAAGGAATTTTCACGATGCATTAATTTCCTGTAATGATGCAGGTAATCATTCAAAGGTCAGATTTACCTGCTGTCTCTGTTAGAATATAAAGTGGCTCACTGCTCCCAAATGCAACAGTGTTTTTTACTCTGACTTTGATGGTGTAGTTTGTAAATGGGATCAGCCCACCAATGAACGCTTCTGTAACATTGGGCATAACTGTCACAATCATCATCATTAAATCATCGCCAAGGTAGCTGTCTGACTCAGAATACAACACATTGTAATAATCCAGTGGTCCATTAGGGTACTGTGGTGGATCCCACTTTACATGTATGGCTGTGCTGTTAATTGGGTACACCTGAACATTTTGTGGAGGACTTGGTTCTATTTTTAAAAAAATTACAACAACTAGACAATAAATCATCGGTATAAAGTATAGAACAAATAATCACCAATTAGGCCCAGGACACGCACACAAGAGGCTCCATTGAGCAAAGGATGATGTAGTCTCTGAATGGAGCATAACGTCCTGTGCTTCCCTTTGATGAGATGCACATACACATTAATTAAGAGAAAAGAGTCCAAACAAATGTCTGTCTGATTTGAAGCTCAGTGTGCAGTGTGCAGTGTGCAGTGTGCTAATCACCATACTTCATTCATGCCACTTAAGGGAGAGAGATAAATCTAATTTGTTTTAAAGTGGAAGTGTGTACATGTGGTGAGCGTGCTTTCACCTTTGGCATCAAAATCAAAGTGGAGGGTCACATATGCTGCAGTTCGTTATTTGTATGAGTATTTAGTAGAATCCAACTAGTGGTCTATTATCAATGCTGCATTCTGATTGGTTGAGCTACTACTAGGCTATATGTTATAGCTCACTAGTAGCGAAAAGTGCAGGGTTTTTGCCGGCCAAAAAGGATTAAAGTCTAGCTTTAACTAGCTAAACTTTTTTTATTCTCGATATTTTTGACCAACTATTTGGATTTTACTAAAACAATAATTATTCCTCTCGCCCGTATGGCCTCTGAGTCAACCTTTGGCCTCATGGGCCATTGACTCAGAGCCCATTTAGGCTCGAGGTATAAATTATTATTAAGTATTTAATGAATAACTAAAGTAACAACTAAATCTAATGTAAAGAGGAAGTCTCACCCATGGCTTCTTGAGACTTCCTCACCTTTTGAGATTCTTTTCTTTCAAAATTTGTTTATTATTAACAATTAGTCGCCGAAGGCGACGTGAATATCGGCGAATAGTCACCGAGATGAAGTTGAGGTGACTATTTGCCGATTTTCACATCGCCTAAGGCGACTAATTGTTTTAGTATAATTACATTGATGACTATTCAAGAAAATAAAGGAATTGATCAACTTCCGACTCCGAAACATCAATTTGAAAAAATCTGGCTGCCATTTTGAAAACTTCTAGCTCACCGTGCGGTAATTATAGCAGGATAAAGCGAAGCTCCTAACCAATCACAGCGCTCTATTTTCATTAATCATCACTGTAATTATATTAAGTGTAATTTAATGTTTTTCCCCTTCATTTATGTGTAAAAAAGGCAAAAAAACAATAAATCAAACAATTAAGGGTTTTGGGAAGAGCTCAGTAATAGACTGTCCATATAGCAATAATAATAATAATATTATTATATATCCAGATAAACAAAAATATTCCTTTTCAGGATTAACCCTATTCCCCAGGGATAAACCACCTACATTCTCTAGAATCTACTTTAATCCCACTCCCACCCTAGGAATATCATAACCCCTTCAGTTACAAATCAATACTGTTAATAGGACAATCACATGACTTTTGGAGGGCATATAGTTTATTTGTGGCCGGCGCAAGGGTGCAAATGATGCTATGAGGGACTCAAATAAACTACATGGCCAACAAGTCATGTCATTGTCATTATTATTATTACACAAGGCCACATCATACAAAGTTAAACTATTTCATAAGGAACCATGTTGCGGGCTGGAAATTCCATTTACCACCCGGACTTTGCCGTTTGGCCTGTGAAAAGAAGCATTTAAGAGAGGGCAGTTTGTCAGTTAATTTTGGAAATGTGTTGTGATAATAATGCATCTTTATCCACCCATTCCTAGGGATATGCATCATAATCCCACCCTTTCCCTTAGGATCTCCTAAGCTTAACAAAATACCCTAGGATATCTTACTTGCTTCAGTAGTCTTTGCTACAACATAGGATGGATCACTTGTGAAGTGCTGATTCCTTGCAAGTAGCCGTACCTCATATTCAGTATACGGTTTCAAACCACTTAGATGGTAGCTTGTTGTTTGGGGAGGAATGCGAGGAACTGTTTTGATCCAGCTCTTACTGTCAGTTGTTCGGTACTGCAAAATATAATGCTGTAAAAAGAGATTGCTTTTGTCATCTGATAACAGTGACCAAGTCAAGGAGATAGAATCATCAGAGCTGCCTTGAAATTTCAACTCCACCACTGGCCTATCTAAAAACAAAAACACAGAGAAACATTAGTCATGATATCCACTGTTATAACAAATTGTTGGATTTCAGTGTATAAATCAATTCCTTTTCCAAGTAGAAACAATTCAGCTTTAAGTAATGGGTATAAATTTTGCCTTACTGCTATAAATCATTGGTGTCATTAAACAACACAATCACTTGACAACAAAATATTATTATAGCATGAAACAATTCATTGGTCAAATGCCACAAGAATTATAAAATTCTTCATACCCTGCCCATAAAACCTTAAACATTCTAAATACACTTGAAGGCTGCAGCTTGAGCAAAGTCCCTGTCACCAAGGGTCTCGCACTCAGTTTTAGGACCTTTAATTAATAGCTGCCATAAGATCATTGGTTATAATATTACTCTCCTTAAAACATAGAAGCTTATTATTATATCTTACCAACTTTCACTAGGCTTATGGCCAGACTGTCAGTTCCCCTGTCATTCTCCACTGTACATGTGTATGGGCCAAATCCATCTGCTCCCTGAGGAGTTACCCGAAGCAATCCACTCACTTCTGAAGTAGCAACAGTGCCAGAGCTGTTAGTCCAGGTGTATCGAGGTGCAGGGTTACCATCAGCAACACATGATAACTCTGCTGCACTTCCTGACCATGCAGGGACATTCTGGCTTGATGCAGTTTTGTTAATCCTTGGGGCATCTTTTAGTAAAGTAATGCATCAGTATTATAAATCGTTTGTGTTGATCATACAGTCAATTTAGCAATGGAATAATGTCAGACAACCACACTTCACTGGATACAGGGAAAGGGAGGGTAAAGAAATATGGGTGTTGCTACGCTAAGATCTGCTACGAAATGATAACAGCTGAGCTAGAGGGCACTCATGCAAATATGTGATATATGCCCAGGTTAAAATATAAAGATAACTCTAACTACATATTATATGTAATGGTAACAGGACTGAGTGGAGTCCAATTCGGTCTGTAATCATACGAGTGATTAACAAAATCGGACGACCGCGTAGCGGGAGTCCGATTTGTTTAATCACGAGTATGATTACAGACCGAATTGGACGACACGAAGTTCTGTTACCAATTAATCATAACTTTAACAAAATTTGTGATATAATAGGCTATTTTTTAAATCAAAACACAAGAAATTCGAAATTTTGTTTTGCTAGCAGTGAAAAAAAAGCCATTTAAGCGCGCGCGTGATGGCGCGTACTGTCCAATTACTTAGGCATGACGCGTACTGTCCTATTAAACTGTCCAATTAAGGCTGAAATCAGGGTAGTTGATAGCCAATCAGATTTGACAATTTTGTTATAGTTATGATTAATACTGCTATTGGATGAAATCCAATGCAATCTTGATAGACTGTTGGTTACATGTAGCTACTTCAAGACACTTTGTTGGTAATGGGTATGGCCCACAGCAAGTCATAACAATAATAATAATATAAGCATTGTATTTTAAGCTACATAGGAGGCTCATCAGTGGCACTAAATAGCTTAAAATAATGAGATCCAATTCTGCTGTGATTTCCATTATAACAGATCAATATTATTTCCCTTTTGTTCACTACAAAGAACTTCTACTTTATTATAAGAAAAAGCAATGCATTCACAAAAATGTGAACAAAAGTGTTCACAGCCCAAGTGTCTGCACCATAATTGACATGATATTACACACATTATTATACTAGTACAGTTAAACAAAATTTATCAGTCTAACTTACAGTAAACATTGATTTCAAATTCCGCAATGGCATCATCACCAAAACCATTACTTGCTATGCATCTGTACCATCCTTGGTCTGATCGCTGCACGTTTTGAATGAACAATGATGACGTTCCATTACGAACCAGTTTGTTACCAAGGAGTTTCACCCATTTTATTATAGGTGATGGAAAACCTTTGGCTTCACATCGTGCACTAACTTGTCCATTCTCATCAACTTTTTGATTTTCAGGACGAAGAAAAATTTGTGGCGAATCTGTTAGCATAAAAGAAGTTAGGAGTTAACATGAAAGATTAGAATCAAAATGACAGTTAGATTATTTTGGGCTATTTTTGACCATTGTGAATGAACAAAAAAACCTGAAAATTGGCTGCTACTCCATTACTAGACCCAAGTTTGAAAATTTGACACTTATCGGCAAACAGTACGTTCTATGTTGTATGAAATTTTAAATTGGATCAAACATTTCCAATAATCACTTTTTTAAAGATACAATAATTTTTCTTCCACAACTTAATCTGAGTCATCTCATGACTTAGTGTAGTAAGCCAGATGAAAATCCTGCAGACACACAGACACCTTTCACCCTTAAAAACAAGTTTTACTCACGTCTGACATAAACTGTGATGTCCTTCCTTGGACCTTTTCCCATATCATTTTCAGGCTCACAGCTGTAAATTCCACTTTGAGAAAAGCCCACTGTTGTCAATCTTAACTCCCCAGACCTTTCTGCTCTCCTATCGTTTATACTTTTACCTCCAATATAAAACTTATATTGTGGGCGAGGCTTTCCATGGGCTTTACAAGTGATGGTAATGTAAGAGCCATCACTAACGGTGTCCTGTGGTGCATCAGTTTTGATGCTCGTGTCTTTAGGTGCATCTGCAAGCAATACAATGATGACACAATGCTTCAACAGAATGATACTTGAAATCCTAGTTTATATACCTCTACCCTGCTAGCAGAGGCTTTTCCCTTGTGTTTCTCAGCGTTGTACTGCCATTCTCTTCGCGGTTTTGGCTGTTCACGTTTTGTTTTGGTTGTTTCTGGGCCGAGGAAAAGACCTCTGCAGACAGCCGTTTGGGAGTCCTGCTGAGCATGCGCGAGATGAAAATGAGGTTACCAGGGAATTTCTGTGTCACGTGTCGGTAATACGATGCCGCCGCCGGAGTTTGCTCATGTATTCATGAGTCAATTTTCCCACGGGAATGACTCGCACTCGCCATGTTGATATAGCGGGCTCACTTTTGCACAGCACACTAGTACATAAAAGATGAGCGAGTTGATAAAACCGGTTCCACAACCGGTTTAGTCATGTGATTACCTCCTAGATCTTGGAGGTACCTAAAGCGCATGCTCAACAGGAATCCCAAACAGCTGTCTGCAGAGGTCTTTTCCTCGGCACAGAAACAACCAAAACAAAACGCGAGCAGCCAAAACCGTGAAGAGAATGGCAGTACGACGCTGAGAAACACAAGGGAAAAGCCTCTGCTAGCAGGGTAATATACCTCATCATACTCAAATAAAACTGAGCTATGTGCAGAAAGCACAGTGTACAGCTTCAGGGATCAAGTCATAATTATGTATGTAGGTGAAAGAAGTGTGACAGAAAGGACTCCAATGTTGATGGAGATATAGAATGACTACAGTGACACAGTGTGTATGGGGCAGAGGGAGGTCAATGTGGGTAAAAGCAGTCTGACAAGGTCCAATACAAAGGCTGCAGCTGCAGGAAGATCAGTCTAAAATGAGTGAAAGCTGTTTGGCAGGTTCGTACCAAGCAATGATGGGGTGTGACAAGGGGAAAGTTTATTGAGGCTGGAAGAAGTATTTTGATGGTTGGTGGATAGCATTGGTTAAGTAGGATAAAAACAGCCAAATCATCAATATTATTTTTTAGATTGTAATATAATTACGGCTGGCAACTTGTAAGAGATATATTGCCATGTCTTTGACAAACCGACTTTCTTTTTGAAAACTTTTAGTTGAATTTGTGCTATAGAAATCAATAAATTAATAATAATTGTTATTATTGTTGTTATTAATATTATCCTTTTTAACTTGTTTTCTTTTTAATATCATAGACGGATAATTCTCTTTTGTAATGACTTGATTTAAAACTCTGGACTGCCTGCACGAGTCACTGACTGCATCTGAGCCGCAAGGAATGTATTTTGCGACATAGTTATTGACACAGTGGTTGCTATTTTTATGATTTATATAATTCTTAATGTTATATAGTGCTTACTTCTTACTTCTTACTTCAAATATTTCTGTAAATTATGTACATATTTTTGTACAGTTCAATAAAATTATTAAATTATTAAATTAGCCGTAAAGCCTAAATCTGAGAGCCAAGTAGCTACTTTGCTTTAAGCATGTGGTTTTGTCAGTTCTGACAATGTCTCTGTAAAACTGTATTTAAAACCCTTGAGAAAGTGAACTTACAAAGGACGGTGATTTTAACTTGCTTCTGTGATCTGCCACCAGCATTCTCTGCAAGACAAACGTATGACCCAGCATCTCTCCAGGTAACAGACGGAAAATCTAGTTTCGTCACCTGTACTTTTCTCTCCTGTTTGAGAATTTGATTGCCTTTTTTCCATGTTACTCTAGGCTTTGGTCTTCCAGCTGTGTGACAAGCAAGCTCTCGTTTTTCACCTTCAGTCCACTCCTCTGATGGTCGCAACAATGGAAGAATTCTTGGAGGATCTGCAAGAAAAGAAAATGTTGTAAAATGGCATCCTTAGATTAAGGTAGACTAGTGATTACAGGGTGTTTCTCTATTGTAACCCCAAAATAAAAATTAATACCTGGTATTACAAAGAGGGAAAATGAACAATAATTTTTGAAACAACAGTACTTAATCTTTTGATTTAAGACAATTTACACAGTGTCAGCCACACCACACCAGATTTAAAATGGAAAGTTGCTTATTTTAATTTACAGTGAAAAGACTTAACTACCAGAAGTGTGTACGATATATATGTTACCATTTTTGGATATAAATGTCTCTAGAATGCCTGTAAGTACTTGAGAGGTCCCACCTGATATTACTTGGATATCATGATCAAACCGGATTGTTTTAGAAAGATTGGAAATCCTGAACTTCGAGAGTAACCAGCATCCAGTTTCTCCTTACAATCAAACAATGGTCATTTGAATAAATTGAAAAGGGTTTTACTAATAAACATACTGTTAAATATATTCTCCTCACATCAAGTAACCACAGGAAACGTAGGGGTATAGAATGGTTCCTCTATGATCGTCAGGTACCTACCTGTGTGTAATAATTTATGAGGCTAACTACAAAATTAAATTACCGGTATGTTATGTTTATAACTTAAAGAAATGAGATATTCAATCAACATTATCACAGCATGGACTAACCACAATAAATATTGAAAAGTGAAGATTGAAACTTAATATCTGAGCTAAAATAGTTCTGATGTTCACAGATTCTAAGAGGTAAGGAAGATACACCATTATAATGTTGTTACCATTGGGGGGAAACAACGGCTTCATATAGAATTACCACAATGAGAAGAAAATTCCCACATTTTAAGATGACAACAACAATGACCTAAAACTTAGAAAAAAACAATTATGCCTTCAGGTGCTGATCTCTATTACCCATATTTTACTATTTCTGTAATTGGACAAAATTGTCATTTTCTAGAATTTCTTGTCAAACTCAGTTGGAAGTATATGGCAATAGAACACAGGAAATTAATGGTATTGTTAGGTAAAAATATTGCAGTTTCAGTCTATGATGCCAAAACTAGTGTATAGTGGCTCAAAACTCATTTTACATGTTAGAGGCTTACAGCTTAAAATTGTTTGTTTTTTTGTCATCTAAAACCTTTATACTATTTTCAGTAAGTTAAATGAAAAATGTTTCTTTTTTTCCATTTATTAAATATATATGAGTCCATTTTTTGTTTGTAAAAGAGTATCTGAAGTTCTCCCTTCCAGTGCTTTAAGACCTAAACTCAGATATTTCAGGGAGTACAATCTCTTTCATGGAACCCCCTTGTAATACACAATACTGAAAAGTACTGGTCTATCACTTGTTTTGACCTCAGATAACTCGACTGTATCCCAAAAAGGCTAAGCATGATCGTATATTTGAATATAGAGACTCGTACAAAATTACAAGGCTACAAAAATTTATACCCCGGTAATATTGTAGGGAATGCCGGCCAGTCTTTCTATTTTTGTGAATTAAGTATTCCCTTCCTGCAAGCTAGTACAGTGTGGGAGTTTTACTCATAGAGACAACAGCTGCATAGGCTAACAGTGAGATACATTCATCCAAACTTGAAAATAATCATCTCAAAACTTAAAGATGATCAATACATTGGGAGCTTGAATACATTTAGGGGCAGCTGTAAAGAAGATAAAATGACAGTCTTTTACATGCAAAAAGTCATTTAATCACTTGATGATTATTAACACCATTGCCAGCACTTATATAATGACCTATTCTGATCACTGTCAAATTATTAAGATGCTTTTCAACTTTGAAAGGAAGGCAGTCAAAGATAAAAATAAAATAGCATTTGATCTGTTTCTCACCATATTGCAGCCGTACAGCCTATATAGGGATTATATATTTACATTGTTTAATTTTATGGAAAAGAGAATGAACTAAACTTTGGGAAAATATGCTTGACTGGAGCCTACAACGTGATGTATTTCCACGCACTAATTTTCACAGTGGGTGTCATTTTCACCATTTATGAAATAACTATTATGTCACTGTATGTACGTGAGGGATGCCTATTAATAATTAAACATCTTTTGAGCACCTTGTAACATGTTAATGTCAGTCAGTAAAACTGTTCTACAATTTTGCGTGCTAAATTTTCCTAACAATTAATTCAGAAATTTAAAGTACAACTTGTCACGGCATGATTTGTCTCTACTTTTTTACCTTCAGCTTACCTTCTCTATTTTATTATTACAAAGGTATGTGACACATTAGAAGAAGGAAACCCATTTTTTTAGTTTTCACAAGCCAGGCTATCAAACTGATGATTAGTCATTGCCTCCAGGTGAATGTCACAAAAACCTTTCCAAATAATCACCAAGTAAAATATATTTTACTCAAGGTTTTGTTTTGCATCAAAACTGGTAAATATTCTTTCAAATGGAAAGAACATATCTTTAGGCAAACCAGAATATTATTAAGAGTTTGGCCACATTTATTTGCCACAAACGATCCATTTCTATCTTGCTTTTTTATCTTGCTTTTAAATCAAATATGTAGATACAATTAACATGTGAAACTGAATATTCTGAGATTTACAAACATAAAGTCAGTGAGATCCCAAATGTGTACTCAGAATATTTCAAATTTAACGATGTTGTTTCAATAAAGTAGATTTTTTGTCTGATATATGTAGTCACAAAATGTCAATGTAATGTCAGTCCAGTTTTAACTTAAAAGTATGTCAAATAAATTTCATTTTCCATAACCAAATTCAGTAAAAATGTTTAAAAAAAACATTAATATTACACTCAATAACTAAAAGCAAATTTAAAAGTTTTATATATGTACACCAAGGTCTCAAACTATCCAGTTGTTGTTTAAATCGGCCCCAATAGGAAACAATCTTAGACGTCACTTTTATAGAACTAGTACATTCTCTAAAAATATATTATTCACTGACTGACAAATAATTTTCAGGTTGTCAACAAAATACCCACTAGGGGTGGTATTATCACTTTTGCCAGCTGTCTTACTAAAAAATTAACCACTGAAAGTTATTCAAAAAGAAAAGACGGCGAGTCATTAAAATAGTTCAAAGTTCCGGCAGAGACAAAACAAAACCCTTAGACCAATGGTAATAGCCCCATCCTTGTGTTTTCTAAATGTCCAATTTCGGTTTTCTCTAAAATAAAGAAGTGAGCCAGTGAAAAGCCAATATTCCTAAAACGCCCTACACATGAGATTTGGTCGCAAGGGCTTTGTTTTGCACTGTGTGACGTGAAAACCTACAGGGCTGTTTCTTGCGTCCTTCGCGATCTGTATTAAAAAAAGTCACGAACAAACATTAATCCTCTAGTTTATCGCATTTTAAAGTCCCAAATGTCTGCGAACAAAAAGTGCTCGCCATTTGACTTCTTATCGTTTCATTACAAATTAATTTTGCACCGTGTCCCCCCTCATTACAAGCTACTAACAATATCTTTCTAAGTGGGTTTTGACATTTTTATTTTAACCACTTTTCATCTAATGATTTTTCGACCCACAGAAAAGTTACGCCTCAAATGTACGTGGGTGACATAAAATTAAACCGTACGGAACAAGCAAACTATTCAAGTGTCCTGGGTGCATCTTTTCTGCTCGGAATAAAAAATGTTGGAGCACGTAAAAAATATTGGCCAAACTTTTCCACGTTACCGCGACAAAATAATCTTACATTTGGATATTTGAATTATACACCGGGATAATAAAGATATAGATTACAAAAAAACATTACTAATATTAGAGAGAGAAATTGTCCGCTAGATCTCACGTACGGATAACGATATTTACATCGCTAGGGTAATGCAACTGTAAACCTAAAACAATTTGATCTGATATATGAATGTAAACGACAGAAGCTTGGAGAACTCTTGTTTCCCAAAATTTACTATTTAGAATGTCCTGTTTTAAATTATACTTGATTGAAAATATCCGCTCGTCTGACTTTTTTTAACGCAATTTTTCGATTTTAAATTGTCAATCTGTTGGGTGACAATTATGCTGGTAATCTTAAGCCAAACTAAAGAAATCGGGCGCAGACAATCAAGATCAGGAAATAAGTTATGTTCCGTTGCATGTTGTCACAAAATTAAATGCCAAAATCGTCCGAACATCAAGACTAGAGGTATTCGTAACGATGACACTGTTCGCTGAAACTAACACTGTCTTCGATTTTTCGAACAACTACGTATGCCAAAGAAGATCGCGGCAATGAAATAGTGGTTTTAAGAGAGTTCCTTGATCGCATTGTTTATGCCTAAGCTTTCCCTCAGGTAACAGATTTTCTGCAAGATCAGTCTTATCTTCATCTGATCGTCGTTGATCTCGATCAAGTTTAGCTTTCACGTCCAAACCGAATTAACCGCATCCAAAAAAATCTGGAAGGCTACTCGGTTGCTTTGTTTGAACAAAATATTCAGAAAGCACGATAAAAGCATTGATTACCTTATATATGGTAAATAATATTTACTAAAAGCTGCAAAAGTGCTCTGAAGGGCGTAATTAAACGCTCTATATAATACGCAAATAGGATGAAGTTAGGCCCGCGACCTTGATCGTTGCGTACGTAAATTACTTTATAACTAAAACGGATTGCGCTCGCCTTTGCACGCAATTCAAAGAAAAAGAAAATTTAAATTTTACACTCACCTATTACTTCGAGTTTAATCGGTTCCCTGTTCGTAAGGAACTCTCCACTGATCTGACACATGTAATAACCTTCATCGGACAAATCTACGCGCTGTATAAATAAAGTGGCTTGCTTTATGATTTTCACCCTGTCAACAAACTTTGTCGGCATTTGCGCTGAACGTTGTGCTGTTTGTCCTTTTATTCTCGTATACAATTTATGTTGGACATTAACCCCATCTTGGCTGGTTCCCCATACAATAGAATAACTTTCTCCTGCATCGACTTCGTAGTTCCATTGTAGAGAGGCATTTTGTCGTACATTCACTTTTACTACGTCTTTGCTTTTGACCAGCCTGAATGCACTAACTGCAACACCTAGCGATAAAAAATAACCAAGATCAAACCATGAAAGATTCAAACATTCATCAGCAAGACAAAAATATATACAGGGGGTTTTAAGGAAGTTAAAAAAAGATTACGCAAAGAGACAAGATATAACCAGGAGAAATTACCTAGAAACTGAGCAAGTCCAAACAACAACAGTACTTTGCAGACGAGCATAGCAGTAGAAATCACAGAGTTTTTGGAGAACCCAAATTGACAACCGGATTTTGCAAATGACTACATATCGATCTCTTTAACACTACACGTGGAACAGCTGATCACCTTCCTTTCTTGCTAATCCACGCGACAGATCAAGAACATTTTTTATGCTGCATGCTTTGAACCTCTATGCGGTCTCGCGCGTAACCTCTTCAACATCAATTACATTCCTTCGTTGACAGCCTGGTCACGTGGGCGGGTTATGAGTGAGTTGTCTTTTATGAATGGTTGAAATCAGCACGACCGCCAAAGTTTGTCCAATCACAAAACTTGATTAAAATTCAAAAGGCCAAAAGCCATTGATAGTCAAATAAATGAATACCTCTAATAAAAACATAATTTTAGCCATATTGGCAAGGTTTGTGCTGTAAACGCCAATTACTCTCATGGGAGTTTGTAATGAAGATGCATCATGGCGTTCTGTGAATCTCGGATTAAGTGCAAAACAAATACATCAGCGATTGTTTACTTTACTAAGGAAAGCGCTAAATGTTATAAAAAATAAACATTTTTGGTTTTTTTCATTCTTGAAGCATGAAGATTATCTTTGCTATCGAAAAGGCATTATGAAAAATTACAAGTCAAAACAAACTAATGCTGATTAATCAGTTTCATCTACAAACACCAAAGTGTTTAAATTCTTCTTGGATTCTTTTATATCTAGGGGGTAATCCGTTAGTTGAGCCACATATGTACCGTAAAATTCCGAAAATAAGCCCCTCCATGTATAGGCCCCTCCAGATATAAGCCCCCCAAACCGGTAACGCAAAAACCCTCCGTTAAATCGTCCCTCCAAATATAAGCCCCCCGGGAGCTTGTACTTGGAAAATTGCCCTCAAATACAAAGTAACACAAAGCAAATTTACTTCCAACTATAAGGCTAGTCCAATCGGTTTTGAAACGCAAATTTCCTTCCGCAGATAAGCCCCTCCAAAAATAAGCCCCTTAAAAAGGGCCTTTGAAAAATATTAGCCCGGGTTTTGATTCCGAAAATCGGGGATGGTTTTCGAGGGAGCTACGAGAGTGTATTTTTATAATCGTATTCGTCGTTTCAACTCCAAATGAATAGGAAAAAAAGAGTAATAACGGGTATGCAAATGGTTATGGAAAAAAGTATTTTTCAGTTTGTCTGAAATAGGGTACGAATTTGGACTACTAGGCAGTACAACCCAACCACGATTTTCTAGAAGTACCTCCCCCCCGTGGGGTTTATGTTCACCAGTGTGGGCAGAAACTATTTTAAACAAGTCGGTTTGGTTAGAGACGTTCAGGACGCTTACCTTTACGACTTCCTTCCGATGATTGCAAATGTTTTCAAAAAAGTTGTTTTGTAGCTTTCCGTGGCATTATGCACAAAGCGGTAATGAGCGGTATTGTTCTAAAACTATATCCCGTGGAGAAAATAAATTAGCGGTTTTATAGTCCGATATTAATTACAGAAAGGACACCTCTCTGGCTCACTCTAATAAAGTGTCTCTAAAATAAACAATCAAAATTTTTGTTTATGTACAATTATGAAAAACACAGTGATTTCTTATCAGTTCAAGCCCCTGCTATACTCACGCACCAAACATCTTTATTTACAATAGGTCTGATATGTCCAGTTATCAACCCTTGAGACAGTTCAAAAGCGATACACGTATCATCGTAGGCAAGGTCTGCAAGGTGGGCGATATGTAAACTAACGTCATGACAGATCAAGCTGTCGACGTCAAGCAGTCCCTTCAAGGGGAATAATGAGGCCAAATAAAATACTTTCGAAAAAAAGTGTCTATAATCTGAACACCCAACATTCTCAAATGATATACAAGTTTATCAATTTCCAACTGGAGTCCTTACGAATGAGGCACCCAGCCAAGTCAATTAGTATCTCTGGTTTTAGCCTATATATCATCAATTCAAGTCAGATCAATAGCCATCTGACAGCTCTCAGAGACCTGATACAGTCGCTATTCCTCTGCTTTTTGCCTCGCCTACTTATTTTTGCTTTGTTTTCCAGTTTAAATGAGTTTGTTTCGTTCTCGACACACACACACAAAAAAGTATATCATTCATTTCAGCGTTCATTTTTGAGACTGCGTGGGAAGCTGTTTCGTTCTCTCTTTTTATGCTGATTTCAGGATTGAGACAGTGCGTTCCTTGGAGTGTTCAGGATAGGAAATCAAGGTCAGGCAGGATCACTCGCTAAATCCCATCTGAACAAGGATTCCGATAGGTTAGCGGCGGCACCTTTGATGCGCCTGGGCCACCGTGATCCCAGAGACTGTTAAATCCTGGTCCGTTACTTCTGTTACTTCAAAGAACGAACCCTCAAAGTTCTTCATACCAACTCATTACGTAAAGAAATACATGTATATCATTCTTGGCATTCTGTACTCATTGATCCTACTTTTCCGTCATTTAATTTAAGCCTTTGCGGATTTGGATAATGCAATATACTACAAAAAGACTATCAATCAGATTTGTTTTCTAGCTTCATATCTGTTATCCACAAAAACGAACTGGATAAAATCACCGTTTGCAAAAAAAAAAGCCTATAGGTAATTGTTACAAAATAATAATTATCATAACTAATTATCCGGCAGTACTAAACAAAAACGTGACACATTAAAACTGAAATTTGAAAACTTTTACAGTTTGTTTAACATCTGAGTAACACAACCTATCTCATCCGCAATGAGTTATATTCCTTCCCAGAACTATCATTTTTAATTGATGACCAGAAAATATTATGAGATATATTTATTTTTATAATTAGCCCGATAGGGAACCCTCGCATTTATGATAGATAGATAAACACACAGATAGATGAAAAACTTCCGTTCCCTACACAGTTATGAATTCAGGGTGTATTTTGTTTCTTTTAGAATGTTTTGAAAACACACAACCAGGTTTGGTTTGTTTTCGTTTGACTATACATCAATATCTTTTGGCCAGTTTCGCACGATTGGGGAAATTACGATTCTGCGCTTCAGTTAGTTTAGGTAGATAAAGAACCAGAAAGTAAAACAGTGGGCAAAGATCGTGGGAAAATGCAGAAAATGACATGATGATTGACAAGACTCCAAGGATTCTGCTGATAATCGACATCAGTTGAGTAGTCAATGTAAATAGTAAATGTGCCTGAATGTGCTTGAATTTGGATACCTATGTGTCTCCACTTAGTGTGGGGTTTCAATTTTTGGGAGTTTCCGGATGAAGTAATTGAAGTAAAGAGTGATCATTGTAAACACAAAACTTGCATATTTTTCGGCGGTGCTCAGTTCCCGATTACTTGAAAAATGACATCTGGTATTTGTTTTCATTACTGACTTACTTATAAAAACCGCAAAGCCATTGAGTTTTTAAAGCTGTTGTGGGTAAATTTATACTGTATAAAAAAACTAACAATCTCGGATTGCATAGCGGAATATTTGTGATCAACCATTTTTGAACTCAATATTTTACTACCTCGCAAAAAGAATAACATTTGCACCTCTCCGTACAGAAACCTGTATGACCCCCTCTATAACAAATCGCTGACTCGATACTTACAATTTTTCCATTAGTGTCCGTTAGTAACGAGACCTCGCTCTGTGTACGTAAATGCCCTGTAGTTTTAGCCCAGGGGGGTACTTTGTATAACGGCCTTTACGGGGAGGTTCCAACAGAAAGGGGTAACTTTTTCAGGCTTTAAGTATATGAAAGGGTAGGGAAATGTATCATTGGGTCTGTGAAAGGGTCCAAAGGGCCGAACAGATGAATTTTACGGCTTTATGAAGTCGAGAAAACGTTCTATTTTTGTGATTGATTCCTATTTACGAGGTACGTAAAAGGTGTACCATTTGTCAATAGAAGGTATACGAAAGGGGTACCTTTTTCGTAAAAACTGGTATATAAGAGGGTAACGGGTTGGACCTCCGGGGGAGACTCCCCGTATAAAAATTTGTTGAGTACCCCCCGGGAGTTTTAGTCTCCCTGACGAGGAGGTCCTCTGTGGATGTGCTTGTGTCTCTATGAGGTCAGTCCTGTCTATACTAACTGCAATAACGTCCTGTAGCCCACTTATCGAGAATATGGGTCTTGATTAAGATGATTGGGATATACTTACATTCCCTGATCATTAGTATGTTTGACTGAGCACATGCACCCGCCATCTAGTCGACTGTGAAGTTTAGAATTTCTCACTCACCTTCCGCAGCCCTCACTAAAACCAGAAGAAATACGAGTCTCTGCAACATAAGGTCAGTTTGTAAACATTTGATCATGCCTTCGTAGAATTAGAAATGCGCCACTTCCGCTGGAATAGGACGCAAACGTGAAACACTCTTGGTTTGGGGTCAAGTCCGCAGCTACGGTAGAGATTGTGTTATATTTTCTTGAAATTCCAGCTCTATGTAGCTTTCAACACTTTACTTGAGACTCACTACATCCGGTGAGGAGCTGTGCGCAATTGTTGTCTCTACAACATATACAACACTACTATCTTACTACTGAATCGCATCGGCGTGACACAGGGCTTCTTTGTCCTTATAACCAGGGAATCTGCTTCCTTGTATACATAGCAGATACGGAGTAGGAGACGCGTGGCTCTGCTGTGCGGTGAAGTTCCTCTGTGTCTTTAACCTGTGATCAGGTTTCTTTCGCCTTCAGACTAGGGGCACTCAGGGAGAGAGGGAGAGCAGGGCGGGGTAGAGAGGGCGCCCCAAACCTCGCCCCCAATAACGCCTGTTGCGCAGCCTACTAAATTTTAGACTGAGAGCAGTCTCTTATTTTTCTTTGAAAAGTTACTGCACGGGAAACCAAGCGGCGGAGCGTAACGTCGTGGTTTGCAATCGCGCTGGCTGAGATAAGAACTAGACGGATTTTAAGAGAAAAGGCGGACTGCAAGAAGTCTAACTAAATTTAGGCCAATTTTAGTTTAATGTGCATCAGAAAACTCTTACCCAGACAGGGGTTCTAAAATAGTTGAATGTCATTGTTGTATTTGAACACGGTTCACATAGTATTTACAAAACCGTCATCCAGACCACAGGCTCCTGTCCATACTGAAATTTTTCATAATGTTTCCCAGGGTCTTACGCTGCAATCAAGACCATATTTGAAACAAGAGAGTGTTACTTTCCCCTTTTTTTGAAATAAAAAAGAGTCCTAAAATTGTCGGTACGGAATACAGAGGGACAAAGGTGTCCGTAAGTCCGTAATAGAGCGAGTCGAAGACCGTAATAGCGGGAGTTTGTTTCAGTCAAATGTCTGTAATTTTCGACGGTGATTAGTAGCTATGCGTAATAGCGAGGTGTCCGCAAGGCGAGACTAGACTGTACCTGGATTCTTACTTGGTAACAAAGATCCCCTGTATGTTCCACAAAAGATAAAATGCCCACTATCCCGTAGCCTGCGAGAGCATCCGGTTTTTTTCGGCTCTAGTTTCACCCGCCGAGAAAAAACCTGCGGTTCGCAGGCTAACTATCCCGCGGCAGACTTCAACCTTCCCTGACGATCGATCACGATATCTTGACGAAACACTTAAACTCAGGTCATTTGAAATCATATTCGAAGGCCGATATTGTGTAAGTACATGTACATTCTGCGCCTTAGACTCTCTTAAAGCCCGTCTGGCTAAGTGGTTCGGCTTACGTCGCTCGCAGCGTCCCTCACACCTTCGGCACTCACGCAGGCGGATTGTGCCAAGTCTACCCGCGCTTCTTCAATCTGCGAAAACTGCAATAAGTTTAACAGGTGAAAGGTTGAGCTCTTGTCCCATGGTCCAGAAACACCAATAGAGTGGAAAACGGTATGAGCTATAAAATCTGGGTATTCTGAAATATAGAATATACCCCAACAAGAGAGAATGAGCTTAACATGCGGGGCTCTTGATACCTGGATGGACACTCCTTTGACCAGCAATAAGTGTCTGTTTGTCTGGAGATGTACTACCTATAATGGCCTAAACAGAAGGCTCCGAGCGCGCGACAGGAGTTATTTGTTTAGGCTTCCGGGTCACTGGGGCTTAAGGTATATGGACTATACTAAGGATTTCAGGAGTTGAAGTATATGAAAAAGTAGGGGAGTCTGTCATTTCTGCTGTATAATTGCTTTTCATTAAGGCCAGTTTCGAAAAAACGCATCTTATGGCTCTAAATGAGGCAAAAAGACTTAATGTTTCAGCGATTAATATCATTAAAAGACGAGCCAGTTACAGAAATTAAATGGGATACAGTGTTCGTAAGTAGGTATTTGAAAGGGATACGGGACATTTGTCAATGGAAGGTTTACTAAAAAGGGCCCTTTTCGCTCAAAAATGGTGTATAAAAGAGCAAGAAGTTGGACTTCAGGGCGGAGCTTACCCGAATAAAACTTTGTTGAGTGCCCCATGGTCCGTCTGAGGGTTTTTTCCTTTTAATATAAACTCTAGAAAGACGGTTGACTGTATCCTGCATTTGTTATTTTAACTGAGTTATAAAATAAGGACGATCAAGGTGGGGGCAAGAAATCTTGAATTTTTTCCTTAGCCTCCCCCTGTTCGTATGATCGTAGGTCATTAGACACCAAGATCTTATTGTCTGAGAGAGTTTGGTTCACGTCAGTGCCGTATCATTCAATAATTGCAGTAGCTGTACAGGCTGTATTCCGCTACCAATTCAATCACGTCTTATACGCTTCTTAGGACCCATTTTAGCTGAAGTTCTTCAAAGACAGAACAAAGTTTTACGGCTTTACTTTTTTAAGTGGCAAAGTGAAATGTCCTATTTTTACTTTGCTTTGTTGATGTTTTTGTTATACCCATGTGGGTATGTTTGTTTTGCATTTCAATCAGTCATCGACAGTCAGATTGACCTCGCTGACCATAAGCTGGCTCACCCCGGTGGGCAAATTCATAGAAACAACACACGCGCCAGCTGGCGGGCTATGGGATGAGATAAGATTGAGAGAACTTTCTTTTTTTATTATACCTTTATGGCCCAATGCACAAAGTCGCATTGTCTGTTGCTTAATTCGTAACGCAGAAAAAAGATTAATTAGATATTATTAAGCTGCACATTTTAAGTTCCCTTATTTTAAAAATGGCACGTTCTCGCCCGATACGTATAATTTGCTCACCCCTTTAGCCACGCCCTCAGGTGCTGAGGGACGCCAATCGATCCCAATCTACAATCATGGACAAAAGTCCTGGGGACAGTCAGAGCATAACTTCAATTGTTGGTTTTCACATGACGTCACTAAAATTCAAACTAAAAAACTATCGATCCTACTGAGATTTTACTTTCACGATGCATTAGGGCAGCTGAAAACTAATTTTCATACAAATTTTCCCTTCAAAAGGGTTCTTGGTTTTGTGATAAGAGTACGATTGAATTTCTAAGCTTTTGCGTGACGCGGCATTTACATGACGGCCAAGAGAGCTGTCATGTAGGTTAAAAAAATGACTTATTTCAAGAAATTTTGCTATCTAAACAGTTCATGTATTAGAAAAAGTATTACTTTAATGTTTATGAGTTTCTCGAAGAATAAATTCACTCTTTTTTGTAGAAAAACTCGGTAACAGATGATTCTGTTGGTTTCGGTCCGCCATGTTGGAGCTCATCCAGGTGAGCACCAGCATGGAATCTCCATACAAATCTCTATAAGTTTGGGTAAAACATTTCTTCGGATATCTAGTATGCGAAATATTCCTCTGACCTGAATCTTGGCGAGGGTCTTTGTATACGTACCTCCTTTCATTTTCCAGATTCTGGACGTTATCTATTGAAGGGTTTTGATTTTTATTTTGATCTATTTTGAATGGCGTGACACTGAAAACCAGCAATAGGCCATTTCCGAGTTCCCCCGGGCCTCTGTTTTAAAACGAGGGTAGGTGCTCAGCCTTTGATATGGATATCATTTTCCCTTCTCATGCAAATAAAACTCATTTTCATAAGAAAGATTGTGCACCTAGCCTGCGCGCATACGAAATTAAACTCTGGTTAACTCCGTCTGCGAAACAGCGCCGAAATCCTTGTTCTGGACTTCCAGCTGTGTACCCAGATTTGAGTACGCGCCACGATTGGCCAGCTAAAAAAGCCTTTGTTTTGTTTGTCGTGATCGCCAATCACGTTTAAGGGAAATTCGAAACGCACTTCCGGTAATTAGTTGAGTCCGTTGGGGGTCCAGAACAAGGATCTCTGCGCTGCTTCGCAGACGGTACTAATCAGAGTTTAGTTATCGTATGCACGCAGGCTGTTGTGCACCTAACCTCATTTTGAAAGTGAGGGGTTTTGGAACTCGGAAGTGGCCTATTCTATGCGTTTCACAAGTAATGTCGTAAAAAGCAGTGCTGTCATTTTACAAATCCATGTCCCCTCCCCCTTCCCCACACAAAACAATGTTGAAAGATCGAAGGAACTGTGCCTTGACGGTTTCAACACTGTCCGTAGGGTGGGGGTAGGGGGTAGGGGGGCCGGTGCAGTGTTAGTAGCGCGCGGATACAATTTCGCGCGTGTTAAAAAGCGTTCGAACTGTACAACTGTCCCAACCCTTTGTCCATGATTGTAGATTGTGAGCAGTCTCTCGCGAGAAAGGAGGGCAGCAACCAAGTCATCACGCGCGTGGTTGTTTTCGTGTGTCGCACGTTTCGTTCGACGTACTAACAAAACCGAGAGACATCGTAGTCTAACCCCAATTCACTGTTCTCGACGTTTGAGCAGAGAGAGGTCCTGAGAGGAAGTCGTCCGAGCTTCCCACGCTGACCTTCTTAGGGCGTGGTCACGAGTTCCTTCCCCAAGAACAGAAAGAAGGTAGTTCTAAGAAGGTCAGCGTAGGCACGTGGCTCTTATGCACACTACTTCTATGTATTTGTTTTTGCAGCGTTATATAAGGCTTTCCTGTGTACTATTTAAATCCAGACACTCTTCCGCAATACACATATCAAGATATAGCCTGCGTAGCAGGGGCTTGGAAGTAAGTAAAAACGGGGGGAGAAATTGAACTTGCTGGATACCAGGAGCCCATGATTTAATTAAAAACGAGAAACATCACTTTTTAATACTTTCTGCTTCAATCATGCTAAACGAAGTTGCACGTGTTTGTTGCCCGATTCAGCGTAGCTTTAGACTTCCTGGATACTAATTTATCTATTTATTTACTCGTGGATTTATTTGGTTTCATTCTTATTATAGGCTGCCTTCTTAAAAATAAGCGTAAACATTACATAAGTGTACTACGGTCTACCTCTTTTTGACTATTTGCGCATGTGTTGGTTTGCTTTGCTACTTTTGTGCATGTGCAAAAATACTGCTTTGCGCAAACCTGCTCACGTGACCTATTCGCAAGCGTTAAATTGTTTCTTGCAAACTCAGTAACATCTTTTCAGTTCGGTGCTAACTGTTGCTTTGCCGACTGAACCATTCGTGCACCAGTAAAACTGATGAATGTGCACGAGAATGTTGTCGATGTTGTCCTCACATGAAACTTCAGTTAACCACAAGTATTAGTTCATTTTAAAATTTGCTTGTTATTTACATGTAGTGTTATAGGTATTAACCAAGAACACTAACTTTGGAAGCCAAAAGTTCCCGGGCAAAAGTTTACCAGTATATCTCATTTACCAACAGGACCGTGCTATCATCTCCTTAAAGAGGAAAACTAAATATTATATCCGCGGTTATGTACTTTTAGTGCCCGATGGGGGAATTGAAAAAAAAACCTTCGTTGGAGGCTAAACATCCACAACAATTAAAAATCCAGGACCACAGAAACTTATCTCTTTGATTCCTGGAAATGACCAGCCAAATCAGCTTTCTATATTAATGTAAATATCTACAGCTTGAGTCCAGTTTTTTTGTCCTTAGAGGCTGTGATCCTTTTGTTCAGCCAGCGGAAAGAACCGTTAGCAGGGGTTAAGGACCCATATGGCGCATGCGCTCCATTAGTTCAGACCAATGGTTTGCGAGAATCACCTAGAAACTCTCAAACCCTAGTCTGCTACACAGCCGTTTTTAGTATCGTCACGCAACGCTCCTCCCCACTAACACGACGCTGGTTTGTAGGACTAAAACGTCAAACTTGCTAGTTCCACATTATTGTTATGGAGGAATTGTCGTATGTACTTACCCAATATTTTGTCTCCTGTATTCATGTTCGCTTTTATTTTTCACTGCCGCTCATTTTGACCTCGCTGGCCGCTCCTTGCTGGCCCCAAGCAGTTATCATTGTCTCACCTCCGCTTTGAATTTTCATGTTTTTCTTCCTACAAAATTCGCCTTTTTTGTTTTCAATCACTCGCTCTAGCTCTTTCTCTATTATCCACGCGAGTGTAAACATAAAAAATAACGTCGAAAAAGACATGACTTTGTCGCTTTTTTTTCTTTCTAAAAGTCCGGGCGGCCATGCGATTTCTTTCCAAATAAAACCTTGAGTTGCATTTCGGTTCCCATACCTGTTATTTTACATTGGTATGCCTATGGTGCCGACGGACTCTCGGGTGGTCGGTCGGTGGGTCGGTTGGTGTACCGTCACGTGATTACCAAATTCTGTATACCACATTTTCTTACCCATGGTGCTCCGCTGCGCGCGCTTCGCGTGCGAGAGCTTTGCTATAAGAATCTCTGGCGAAAAGCATCATTAGCAATTGAGTAAAAGATACATGAATGAAGCGAACACATTAATTAAACTCTAGCTTGAATTTCATGCGATTGCTTGAGGGAGTAATAACGACTCGAAGTAATCGGATGAAATTCAGGCTAATTAAACTCCGCAAATAATGTTTTGACCAAAAATGGGAACAAAACTCCTAAAAAAAACTACAAAACATCTGTTCTTGCTTGTTTTTCCTCCAAGATGGTGTCTCCTATCACCAAAAATTGAGCCGAAAATCTCTCATATCACGCCTCCCACCACAGTTGATTAAATTAATCCCCTGCAAGTACTAGAGGTTTTCGCGTCAGCTAATAATTTCTCTCTCCTGGTCAATGCAGCTGCTTTTTGTCTCAATAAATATCAAGCTATTACCTGTTATCTCTGACTATCTCAGAAATACTATGTGCTAATTAATCGCTAAACAGATAAACAGAGATTACGAGACAACCGCAAATAAAGTCGCGGTAAGGTTTAGCATTTTGAAAGGGTTCAGAAAATTTGAGCCAATCAAGCAATCAACTTCTCGACATCGACCGAATTGACAATTTTGTTTCTAAAATCTCCCAGTTTTTATTATCTCGCCGACAAAATTATTTTCATAAATTAGGTTTCGCCCTTATGCTTTTTGAGACCATGCTGACGGTTGTCATTATTTTCATTTTTTCGGCGGCGTTTCTCTTCCACAGTTCAACAGCAAAATCACCCAGTCAGTCACCATTTTATGCCTTTCATATGTAAGAATTTTCTTTTTGTAAAAATCGAAGTTGCATAAATGGTCGTTAATCACGGTACAGATCAAGTCTTAATCCTGAGCTGACATAGTTTTTTTTGTACTCAGCAAAAGACTGAAATGCACTGAAATCGTCGCTACTCCGTTATCCGTTATAAATCTTGTTATCAGAGACCTAAATTGCAAAATTAAATGCTCCATAGTTTTGTTAGAAATCAAGATAAATCTATGTGGGAGCCCCAGTACGAACGGTCCAAGAAAAACAAACCCTGCATGATTTTTCTGACAAAATAGTTTTGAAATGAAGAAATGATCGTCGCAGTGAACGCAATTTATGCAGTTGCATAAAGAAGCCTGCAAAAAAAAATTCAGGACTTTCTTGTATGACAATTATTCCAAGCTGAAGTTTCTGGAAGCTCATCTTCTACTCTCTTTTTTATTGCTGGCAAACAAATAATTCTTCGCAACAACTAAACTGCTCCAATCTGATTGCGAAAAATTGGCATCGATAACCAAAACTACTAAGAAAATTTGTATTCTAATTCCTAATACATCACGCACAATAAAAGACAACGGGGGAGGCCAGACAAAAATGGTCTTATAAAAATTCACCGATGAGAGAATGATTCGCCCGCGTGGTTCCGTTTGAACACGTTATTCGAAACTTTATGACATATTCTCTGCCGGTTCTGGAATCTTGCTGGATCCCATGATCGACTGCATTGTCGATCAGTGCCGTATTGATCCCCGCTGGGCGTCAGAGTAACTGAACACTTTTGCCCTTGGTAACTTGGTTGATATTTCGTTGTAAGCCTACACACTGTCGAAACTCTGTGTGACGCTATTATAAACTAACGGAAACGATTTGGGGATAGGACGAGGGAGACGTTGTTCATCGCAAACACGGGATTCTATCGATCGAACATGATTTTTTTTCGTTTCTTCCTAAAGTTGACTGATTCAGGTTGTACACACGCTCGTAATGGTTTTACTCATGACACTTTTTTGTTCGATGCATTTCCACTTTTAAAAATCAATTTCTGTTACACTTAACTTTTCATTATAACTAGATTATTTTAAGGGAGGCCAGTTGTTATGTCTTTTGCAGGGCGGATAATTTTTACAACATATTTTTTTAATGTTAACAATGTTGTGCATAACCTAGATGAGGACATCTTCAGTATGTCTAAAACCATCAGACGTATTGGCGACAAATGCTTTTGAAAGAAACACCATCACTTTCACCCCGCATACATCAAGAATCAATATGTTTTAATCAATCAGAGCTATTCTACCGTTACTCTGATCAATGCTCCAGGGGCAATTTTGGAATAGAGTGAAAACAGCCCATATCATTTGCGTAGCAGGCTCTCGCGCTCCGCGTCGTGATAAACCGATTTGGAGAAAAAAGAAAGACGACTGTTTTGCTGCCTGATTTCATTACTGCCGGGAATATGAGAAAATGGAGTTAAAATTAATATATCTGCGAATTTTGGTGCTCTAGCAGAACTTAATCTGTTTTGAAAACGTCTTAAAACGCTGTTTGATAATTAAATAAACTATGCGATTAAGGGATGGGGGAAAGTGATGGTTTCAAAGCTAAAAGAAGTGATGTTTTAATGAGCATCTCTTTGCTAGATTAAATGACAACGCCTTTAATCATGGGAACCAAAAAACCACTGTGCGAAATCTTCTGGCTAATCCTAGTTCCTAAGCATTTATAAATGCAAATCTAAAAACAGATTTTCTCTCTTTTAAATCCCGAATGAGTCAAGGCCTTTCTTACCCCGCTTTAGGAGTTTTTCGATTAAAAATCGTTTGAATATTTTATGTTGACGGACAAGCTCACAGTCCAAAACCCCTGTGGGGAAAATCTTCCCTTTGTTGACATTCCCAATAACGTCTAGTCTTTTTTTAAGATCAAAATAAGCGATTTAATGCTTCTGTCTCATCTGGGTTTTTATCAGCGTTTTTAAAACTCAAAAGGTGCGGCTATTTTGAGTAGAATATTAAAAATTTTTATTGCGTTAATTCATTTTTCCTGCGGCCAAAAGCCAGCTCGTGTGGTTCTACTCACGTGACACGCGTTATAAATAGCAAGCCACGAGTCATTTGTTTGACAAAGCAAAGACAAAGGCAAAATGTGATGTAGGGGTCAAAGAAAGTACGTTTTTGCGAATGCGTGCCCGTTCATAGCTAAATCTGAGAAAGGCTGATATCTGCCTTGACCGGCAGTTACATGGTTAGAGATCGAAGAGGAGTGATCCAAAAGAACTGTTGGAGCGGTTGTTGCTTTCGCTATTCTTTTCCGTTGTAGCGTGCTGCGTCTGCAGTATGGGATCTATTGTGTTGACTAAATCCAAGGCAATTTGCTCCTTATTCCTAACTATATTCGGTAAGAAAACTAAAGAGTTGTCCAAGCAAACGATAAGGTACTTAAGGTAACTAATTTTCATTTCCTTTTTTTTATTATTGAAAGTGGTTATAGCGGCCAATAATGACGGTTTCACTTCGATTCCTAAAGACAAGGAAGTCTTCGTTGGCGAGAGTGTACAGTTTGACTGGGACTACGTAAAAAATGACACCGGTGAAGTTCGATTTGGGGTTAAAGTGAATACTACGGAAGTGACCATTTGCAAGTTTGTTGTTAAAGATAGAAGGACAATTTTCAACAACAGGAACATGGAAATCAAGAACTATAAAGACAGAGTTGAAGTCGTGTCGGAGAAAAGAGCAAGTTTCAGAGTTAAAAATGTTCGAATGAGTGATAGAGGGACCTATTTTTGTTCACTTTTCAGTACTGATGAAGAGGGAATTGTTGCCTCGTCCGTAATCTCGCTTGTGAAAATGACTGTTGTAGGTGAGTATTCCGTTTATATTATACGGTGTGTGCGCGCGGGAAGTATGAATTTTGCTATGGCCATTCGCGATCGATCGGTGATGTACGTGACACCAGTTTTTGGTGTAAATTATATTTTGGTAGTAATGGTTCACGAGAGGAACATTGAAGGACGAAATTATCGGTTTCTTTGTTTGGGTGAGACCGAGTTTTAAATTTATTGTTGATTCGTTGATATATATTTTAGGAAAAAGTTAAAATTCCGCCTCATTGATTCTATGGAACTGTCTCTTTGAACAAAGCTTTTTGATTGAAAAGGAAAAATATGCCAGTGAATCAGCTGTCTCCGGGAGAAGTACTAGCTTTTGTGCAATTTCGTGTTCGACAAATCGCATGCAAGCCTGTATGTAGCAAATGTGTTGTTTATTCAGTTATTCCGGCACGTTTTCCTCGAAGTTTTTTAGAACACATTTAAAGGAGTTAGTTTTACGATCACGAAAATACAAATGTACAATTCTTTAACTTATTAGCCAGTTGTTAGTTAGAGGGAACGAGAAAATTCAGGATTGTTTAGACTGTGGGACAGACGTTCTAAACCGTTTCTCGCTTGATATGAAAATTAATATTTTGTGAAAACAAGCACCTGCTACATATATACGACTGTTAAGACATAGTCACGCCATGCTAGTCAACTTAGCAACTGGGAGTGTTTTTCCTGGTCATTTCGTCGCTTGTGTTTACACAGTTTAAAGAAATATCAGTTTATTTGTGGATTTAAAGGAATTCAAGTGATCGAATCGCTGCACAGCTGCCAGAAACTGTAGTTATGGGAGATCTATTTTATCTTACGTTTAATGACTTTCCATGGATTTAGCTTTTAAACCTAAACTGTCAAGACAAATTGCTTTTGTGACAAGTGATTAAGAATACGTGTTTTGTTCTGGTACTTCCTAAAAAATTGCCACAATTTTTTTGCCTAAGAGAAAATTCCAGCTCCATGCCGAATCTCCCTGACCTCAATGAATCCATTTTATCTTGTTTCATCATATCAGCTTCATCAAATTTGCATACAGCGGTGCAAAAGTATTTTTCACTTTTTAATTTCATGTTAGACGTATGGGTAGCAAAGACCCCACTGGATGTGTCTGGTACCTAATTTGATCATGGAAGTGGGGATATGGCAATAAATTAATCAAGACTTAAGAATGCCATTAGGAAATAATTTTCTTTGGAATTCTTATAAAAAGAACTTGAAAACAGAAGTTGTAAATTGATATGGTGAGATGGAAGTCAAACAAAAGCATCAATTTCATGAAATGTTTATTTATCTAGATGTATCTATTTGTTAAACGTGTATTAGGTATAGAAACCATAATCATTAATGATGCCATTAATGCAAAGTGAAAATTATCATTCTTTCAAAAATAAAAAATTATTGTGTAAATTAAGAAATGAAATACCAGACAAACTGCCATTTTATTTTTGTAAAGTGGGCAGGAAAAAAGTACACAGTTAAATTGGAAACAAAACCTCTTGCCTGCCCTTACTTCATATGAATTGCTTCAGTATAAATTCAATAATAAAAAATTCAAATTCTCTTTACTGATCTCTATATGTGCAGTTTCTCACAGAAAAATAGTCCCCTGAGAGGACACGTGCTTACTGGTTAAATACTCTTTACTCCAGTAACCATGAAAAAGAAAAAAGAAGAAGAAGAAGAAAAGAATCGGTGAAATTTGTTGAAGAAAATATGGGTGATGCATGGTATTGAACCCAGTAGCAAATTTAATTTCAATGAATCTTGCACTCACCTCTCCTCCGGAGTTATGGACTTACACAGACATTAATATAATGCTTTCTGGCTATATAACCAGTAAGCGCTAGCACAATATGTTGAGAGAATTTGTTTTAAAAGCAATGTGTTTTTCTTATTAAGGTAGTCTTTATTGTTAATTCTTACAACATTCTCTCTTCATGATAAATATATTGTCATTAAACTGATGTTGATCATAGCTTGTGGGACTTAAAAGCTATAACTTAAAGGTTATTGTAATCAAGATCGAGCCCTGAATGAAGGAGCACCAGCCCTTAATATTCTTAACTCTTAGTAAGGCTTTATCCATAATTCCATAATATTGACCAAGATCTAACTTCTCCTTGCTGCTGAATTAAAAATAAGGGTGCAGGGTGTGTGCAAAGAAAATCATTTTTACAGCTTGCCATTTGGGCAAGCTGAAGCTAAGCATTTACTAGCCCAAACTTCATTTCAACTAGCTCCAGAAGCTTTTTGAGGAGCAGAATTGATTTCACAGTTCTTCTGTTATTCGAATTCCTCAAAAAACATCATGATCACTTGCCTGTCGGGCAAGTTATAAACAGAATTCACTAGCCCGATAGCAAAATCCACTATCCCTGGGCTATTGGACACTACTTTCTTTGTATGCTGGGGTGACAAAGGATTCATCAAATATGAAAATTTGAGATTTTCATCAAATAATAATAAAAAGAGTAAAGTTAAAAGGATATTGTATATGATGACACAACAGGTAGCTATATATAGAGCAGGAACTGTAAATTAAAGGAACTTGATCATACCTTTTCTAATACCCTCCATAATCTGAGTGCAAGATCGATGTATTGAAATTAAATTTGCTAGTTTAGTTCTTTTTTGATGAAACCAAGGCATGTCGTTTGGGGTGGTATATTGCCTGAAAATTATTTTCGTTTAAGCATTAAGTTAGGAGAGTCACTGCTGTGGGTTTATTTAATGCATTCTTTGACTGATCTAACATTGATTAACCAACATGATTTAAAGATCACGGTCACATATATAATCAAAATAATAATGTAATGTTAAAATATAAAATCTATATTGTAATGTTACATTATTATTTTAATTATATGTCATCTTGACCTTGATAAAAATAATGAATTACACATAAATAGATCTGTATCTTTGATTTCTTGTCAGTGGCATATTACTAACCGATTTAATGATTTTGTGTGGCTGTAATAATTTTGTAGTGAGATTTTTTTTGTGTTTAGTGTAGTCAGTAGGGAAGTGGATAGTCTTCCGATACTTAACCATCAGGTTGAGCTGGGGCAAAATTTGGTTATAAATTATATCTAATCATAGGAAAATATATAAATAGATTCTTAATCAGTGTGGTATTGATATAAACATCTTAAACATTGCAAGCTGTTTATTGCATTGATCTAAAGATATTAAGCTTGACTTTTGGGGTTTAATACTGGTGTGTTATTTTCCTATAGAGGATATTATAATAAATTATTACATGGCCGCGCAGGGATATGAATTTTATTTTCAAGTGTTGAAAGTATTTCATCAGTATCTATATAATAAATAAACAAATATAATTTAGCTTTACTACCATAATTTGTGTGTTTTTAATTCTTTTCAGACCTCTTGATTGACAAATTTAGTTCATCGATATCTGTGGAGTCCTGGGATGGCCACAAAATACAGGTCACATGTGCAGTTAAGGTGTCAGCAGACACAAATGCCAAGTTCTCATGGATGCACATTCCATCCAATACAAGTGTTGCTAAGCAACTCCATGAAGACTTAGGAAGTAAAAGTCACTTGATGATAACCACATATGAAGATAAAGACTTTGAGGCCCTGCAGTGTAGGGCAGAGACTAAGAACACTGTGAAATTCCATGTTGTTAACATCACGAGGCTAAGTAAGAAGAAATTATTAATAATAATCGTTATTAGAGAATAATAGAATGTCCTTATAAGCTTGCAATTGTTTGGCTCAGTTACAAGTTGCCAGGTATATGCAGTTGGTCGTCAACAGGAATTGAACAGCTGGGAATTAGGTTCTTTTGGTTTGTTTTTCTTTCCATTTCAAACTTGCCAGAGGAGTCATACTCAAAACACTCACGTGCATGGAGAGCTAGGCTAGTGAAAATCACCAGGGCCCAGTTGTTCGAAGGCTGATTAGCGCTTAACCCGAGGTTAAGTTTAACCCGGGTTTCTTTTTCTTGTGTTCAAAACCATTCTCTGGGATAATTTTCTCTGGCAGGTTTAGAGCTTCCAATCGTCAACTTGTAGACAAAAAGAATTAAAGCTAAAATGCTTTTTAAGCTTTCAAATCTGAATTCAAATTTCATACTAACCCCGGGTTATCTTAACCCAGCTTTGAACAACTCGGCCCAGGGTCCCCCATTCCCTTACTAATCTACTGAAGGGGTTTCAATAAGCACCAATGGCCGATCAAACACGTCGGCTACTTTGCTCATAGAGGTCGGCTACTCTTTTACAGGAAGAAGAAGCAACTAGTTTGAATAATGTTATAAACAAAAAATATGTCATAAAATCTGAATAAAAAGGTAATTATGATTTGTTTTCCACAAGGCCTTCTGGTTTTACGTTATGCTTTAGTCATGTGAACGCTATATTTCAGTCATTGTTTCAAAATTTTCGTATAGGTTTAAGCAGAATTTGTTTATGTGCAAAAGTGCGTAATTTAGTTTGCATCATTTGTTCATTGCTTGTAGGAATTGTTTGTGTGACTGATAATTTGAAAGCTACATTTTCTTGAATGAAAAAACACGCTCTTTTGTCCTCAAATTTAGTCCCCAGAAAGCTGAAAATCGTGGTTTTAAGGCTTCGAAATTTCAAAATTTTCTGGGGCAGAACACGCTTAGACCTCCCCCTCCCCCCCTCCCTAGAAAAGGGGACCAACAGCCCCTTGTTGATGCAGTTGGTTACTCTATTCAAACCGCTGGCTACTTCAATTTTTATTGAAACCCCTGCTACTGAGAGAGAGAGTTGGTCGGAGGAGGCTGGATCTAAGACACTAGCATTTTTTGATTTTGTACTTCTATGATGTTAATATTAGTTTAGGATTGTAAATTAAATTATTATTTCTTTCTTGTAATATAAGAGCTGATCAGTTTAATTTGCTCGCAAATAAAAAAAGTGTGACAGCAGGGCATCATGCACATGATTAAACTTTATATTTCCTTCATTGTGACACATCTATGATTCACAATTTAATACAGATTTTTTTTTTCAGGCTTCTTCTTTCCAATTGCTTAAATTGGAAAATTTACTGCGATGATCATTCTTTACTTTCATCTACAACCGCAGTTCAAATATGAATTATTTCATATGCTTCACATCATTTCACTCCTCACGGGAGACATGAACTCAATAAATTGACCTCGCTCCCAATGTGTGGCTTCATAGCTCAGTTGGTAGAGCAACGCACCGGCAACGCGGAGGTCATGGGTTCGAATCCCGTTGAAGCCCTGATTTTTTTTCAGGCTTCTTCTTTCCAATTGCTTAAATTGGAAAATTTACTGCGATGATCATTCTTTACTTTCATCTACAACCGCAGTTCAAATATGAATTATTTCATATACTTCACATTGATACAGATTATTATAAATTAATGTAAAAACCAGACATAAATAATATGTATCCAACTACATAAATGGTAGATATTTCTTTGGACATGGGCTATTGTTTGTTAGCCATGATTTTGCTGTTCGATAACCAGCTGTTATTTTTCAGCCTTTAGTTAGTTCGAACATTATATTAATGTAAGGTTGATTTCTTTGGCATCTTAGGGACTCCATCTCGACCAAGAAATCTCAAGTCAGAACCAATTTTTGATAGAAAGAATGCACAAACATATTTTAAACTGCACTGGGAGCCTCCTGAAAATAATGGTGGAACTGTAATCAGTGAGTACGCTATTCATTATGTACCAAAAGAACTTTCGTGGAAAGATGCAACAACAAAAAAGTCAACAAGTAATGAATTGAACTTGAAACTTAAAAGTGGTGAAATATATCTTGCAAATGTCAGGGCCAGGAACAAGGTTGGTGTTGGTCCAGCATCAAATGAGATTGAATTAAATCTTGGTAAGTATTAGTAGAATTATTAGTCTATCTCAAAAAATTTAAGGAAATGCCAATTATGAGAACTAATAATAGCAGTAGCAAAATGTATACATTTTAGGTCATACCAAAACCTCAGACTTTGTGGGTGTCCATGCAGCTCTGGTATTTTAATGCTAGGAAGAGGATCATGTTTGACACTCTTTCCTGTGTGTTTCCTTAAAAAGATGAGATAAAAATAGATAATTGCAGGTTAAGAACCTAGCGAAATTTGGCTAAAGGCAAGAACCATACAAAAACTGTATTAATTTAGTTTCTGACCAACTAGTCTAAAGATATTTACCCCATTTGCATGAAAAGGTGTTCTTCCCAGAGGGTGGGGGTGGGAAGAATGGGATGGCTGTCATCTTGCTTAAGGATGTAAATTGCAGACTTCTTTCTTATTGTGTTCTGGATGGAAAGCCAGATATATCCTAGGGTAGTGTATAAAAAAATATGTATATATTGAATTAATAAGGGGGCTCCTAACAAAGCCTGACCCACGACCAAATTGGTCTTCTTTTATAGGTTTTGGTTCTAATTTTCTGACAAACACCACCCCCCCCCCCCCCCCCACTCACGCTTTTGAGTGTCAGTTTTAAACTGCAACAGGCAATGAAGTATACTGTTTTGACCAAAAAAAGAATCTGATTTAACAGACTACAGTTTGATACCCTACAGGAATTTACAGGATTTTTGTTAAATTTATTTTTAAAAAGATATTGACTCGACTGTTATTTAATAAGAGAAGTGTTAATTGTTAACTGTTTCTCCATCCTTTGCCCAGAAGATGATATATATACTCTGCCCAGATCTGGTACCCTTCTTCATCACTTGGACACTTGTTTGCTCTTGTTTTACCTTGTGGTTTGGATTCTATAGAGAAAGGACAAATAGTGCAATGCCTCGCCAAGCTCTTCAGTGTGATTTATACGTGTAGTTTAAAGGCCTGCCTCATTACAGAGTAACCCGGGCTTCTGGAACAGCAGTTTGACAGGGAAACTATTAATAATTCATTCAAGTGTAAAAGGCATGCTGTCAAAAATACTTTCTTTAAACTCCTCCTTTCCCCTTCACTTTTGTGCTTTGTTTTTCTTTTGTGTGTGTTAGTCAATTCTCATAAGCTTGACACTGTTTCCTGGTACATTTTGTAGTAAAAGATCATTGAAATAGCAAAGGATCTCAGCCCCTGCTATCTAATGAGCATGGAAACAAAAGAAAAATGGAACCAAAAGATTTTCCTAACCGTTCAATTCCTTACCGAACAATTACGTCTACCCAGCAACTGGAAGTGTTAGTGACAGCTTTGTCTCTTTATAAACCAGAAACTTAGATTTTATCAAAAAACCCTGTTGACATTTTTTACCATTTTTATGAACAAAAAAAGGTGTACCTTTTTTTTTATCCAGTTGTATTTCTATAACATTTTATTCATTTGTAAGTAATACTATTACATACTCCTGCTAACAACAGCTCAATTTTCATTATTTACTCTGTATGTGGGATTCTTTCCTTTTGGACTTTTTTTGTCAAATCTGAGGAGATATGTATTGGAAGTAATTTATCACCGATGAATAGCAATGCTAATGTTTGGTTGAAAGGATATTTAAGTTGAGCATTTATAGTAAATTTATATTTGTATTGACAAATTTTAATAATTAAAGTAAGTATTTAATATATCACTTAAATATAATTTAGTCCTGTAAATTTTTTCAGAAGCAAATATAGCATATATGCATGGTGTGGTTAAGAACTCTGTTGCTTTGCACAGTCACTCTTATTATTTGTCAATATCATGGTAGATACCAATGGCAACATTAATAGCAAACTCCATTTTGTTAATAAAATACCAAAAAAAATTAATGTCCTTAGGGCTGCTAATTTTTATTCAATAAATTATTGATATTTAATGCTGACAGCATTAATTTTATACAGTGAACAGCAATCTTCTTTTGACAAAAAGTGTAAAAATGTTTAAAAGGTTGTTTAGGAATTTATTTCTATTTAAGTTTGCTGGGTTCATTACGAGGCCACACTCTATAAATTGGGTTAATATAAAATATTATAGTAAATTATTACTGATGTAATAGTTCTGTTTTCAAGTAATAAATTCACAAAACTGAAAAAACAGTACTGTCTCAGTCCTCATACTTTTATTTCATTAATGGAACTAATTTTATCAGAGAGATAAACTGTATAAAATCACTGAGGACTCTTGAGTTCGTCAACTTTCTGGGGAATACAACATAGCTTCAAATTATCAGGTGGTGCAAACATTCTGGGTAAAACTTCCCTTAACTGTCTCATTGTCTCCTACTTTTCTTCATATGTTTTTAAAGTATCTTTGACCATGCAACTTTAAAAAATTATATCTCAGCTGTTATTTACAGTACCATATCAAGCTATACATCATTGGAAAGGGCAAAAATAAAACTTTCAGAAAAAAATATTTCGGCCTCAGGAAACCCATAATATTCCGCACAAAAAAAAAACAATGCATATTTCTAGATAATTATTTTTAAAAAAATTTTAAAGAGTGTAATTTTTGCCACACAAGCAGTACATTTGGTCTAATACAGTAGAAAAACTTTTTTTCTTCAATATCTTAGTAAAACAGCCCGAATATCGGTCGAAAATATAGAGCGACTAGAAATATTCTAGAAATTTATTTTGTTGACCTAATCGGATTATGCAAATGACGTCAGAGCTAATTAGCATAGCGAAACTTGATGTCTTAGCGTCTCTCTGCCACGATGTTTACTTTAGAAAGACGCTGTGTTTCTTTAGTTTATCGGTGAAATATCGAGTTAAAAACAGCAAACATGAATTCACTAATATAATTCATCAAAATAAGCAAGGATTTGACGGCAGAAAGCGAACCGAAGGCCAAACGGGAAGGAATTCATTGCCTTTCAACAACACGTGGTACAGACTTCAACGAATCGGCTATCGGCACACAAGATTCAATCTGTTTTTCTTACCTCGTTTTCCCGTTTGTTTTCCTTGTTATGCTCCAGAATCCTTCAAAATAATTTGCTTGACTTGTATTTGGTTGAAATTCGTCGATACAAGCTTTCATTCTTCGCAAAAGAAGTCACAAAAACACCACACGCATCGACAGACATTTTGTCAAAGTTTGAAAGATAGTAGTCTGCTACACAGCCGTTTTTAGTGTCGTCACGCAACATTCCTCCCGAGGAACGTTGCGTGACGACACTAAAAACGGCTGTGTAGCAGACTAGAAAGATAGTTGCGTGAAGCTCAAACTCCCCGGGGGCTGGAAACTAGGCCCATATTTGGCTAAGCCTATTAACTTTCTGTGGGCCAAATTTGGGGCAATCGGAAGTAACGCGATTTTCTGCGAATTTATGCACCTATCAATGTTAAGCCCCAGGGTCGGGGGGGGGGGGGGGGGGCGGGCAGACCCAGGGGAATTTGACATTTTAATGGTAGCCAGAGTCAAATTCCCCACCCCCAGGCACCTACTAAATGTCAATTTCCTGCCTCTGGGGTAACTTAATAATTGACAGGTTGGAAAGGATATGTCTTTTACAACCTCACATAGAAACAGAAACAGAAGGAACGAAGACTCTTCTATTTATAAACATTCGATCATACAATGGAAGAAGTGATGGTTCATTTTTACCGAAAAATAAAACAGATTTCCTCACCATTCTTTCGCTCATGTTGACTTGTTACTTTCAAGAAAAGCAGAGGTCATCTACCTCTGGTGACTTCTGGGTATTACCAAGATGGCAGGTCACTCATTTCCAGTTTCTCTCGGTCTTCCAAGATGGCGGCCATGTCAAATTCCCGACCCTGGGGAAGGCACGCTCAGTCAATTTCCCGTGGGTAGCCCGCCCCCCCCCCCCCCCCCACCCTGGAGCTTAACATTGATAGGTGCATTATGACCTCATCGTTCCTGAAGCTCCGGTTTTTAGAAGGCCGGAAGACAAGGGGAAAGGGAGGTCAGTTTTGGTTTGAACAACTTATTGGGAGATTCCATAAACACAGGGTTTAAGACATCAGAATTCTACCCTATTATTTCTTGACCATTTTGAAGTTGTGCTTGAGATGGGTTGGTTTTGTCTTTTTTGCACTTGTCTATGGAACTGTTTTTGACCCACTCTCTTGTGCAACCTTGTTATAGCCAATAAAGGAAGCAGTGAAGTTCACAGAGAACAGTCCCCGCCCAGCATAGCATAATTTCACACAACACTGACCAGGTGAAACACAGCCTCAAAACAACCTGTATGTGAAGGGTGTATGGAAAGTGCCTTCCAAGTGACTCCTGGTTATTGGATAGATTCTCTCTCTCTGAAACAAGATCAAGATCAAGTCACCTAGTACCATATATTTTGTCAAGCTTTAGCTGGCCAGTCAGTAGTTCACTGTGGGTCATTTCGAGAGCCGGTCCTTTGTCACAGTAAACTTTAAGAACTGTTCAATCCTTCCTAAACCCACTTACATTGACAGAGTTGCTGTTAAAAAAAAAACAAAACAACAACAACAACAAAATGACACAAATATGAACGTCTGTACTTAAATAGTTTTATTTTCTACAAAAAGAAAATGTTTACATAATATTCCATAAAACAAGAAAAGTCTGGATTACAATACATTTACAAAAAAGTAATGTAAAAGAAAAAAGTGACTAAGAGAAACTATTTCACTCACTTATCTTGGCTGTAAAGTTGTTAGTTTAGCTCCGAAATGAATAGAACATCTTGTGAAAAAATGATCTAGGGTCTGAATATTGAGAAAATGTACCAAAGCCAAGCGTACATTGAGTTTTACAGTAGCATGGTACAGCTGCATGTATAAAGAGAATGCTGGGTGCATTGTCACATGGTGTTTCTAAATGCACAAGGCAGTAGCCAGTGTTGAAAGAGAATTCTCTCTTGACATGTAACAGTATTGATGTATTGTACATGAAAGCTTTTCAGCAAAGCCTGTTGACTTCCTGTGAAAGGTGATGAATGATGGAAAAACTTGTTTCTGTGGTTAAGACAAATGTTAAAAATGGGTCTACATTTTATGAGCCATTTGTTATATCTTCCATTTCTTCATCCAGATTAGCACTGCGTTTGTTCCTGCCTGGTACTTGACCAGTTTTTAACAACATTTCCAGTCTTTGTACTTCATCCAGAGAACGTGCATTAGCGATAGCAGCCTGAAGATTAAAATCAAAAACAATGGTGAAACCCTACTTGACAGATCTCTTTATAAGAAAAAACAGTTCTCTAAACCTCCATTTGTCAATTTATAACTTTTAATATTTTACAAAGTCGACACAATCATGTGAGAATGCTCAAAATTAATGCAAAATATGCACTACCCACTCTTCCCTGCAAACTCTTTGAAGCAAGATTCAGTCCAAAGTTTACAGTTGCTTATTGATAATCCAGTCTACAGCCGATACATCTACAACAACCACATGATTATGTTTGAGAACCTATAATCAATATGTTTTTTCATAAAGCAGAACTAACAAACTGTCAGTCTGTTATGCAAACCTGTTCCACAGTACACGTTTCACAGTTTGCAGTTATCTGCGAGTAAGAATTGCAAATGACTTGCATTTTAGGAATGAACGTTTATTTGTTTGTCTCACAATAGAATCGCTTTGAGATATTGATCGCGACGTTTCGACTGCAATACTGCTAGTCTTCATCAGGCGATGAGGTCGATTGTTTACGTGTAGCTATTTATGCACGTTGGTTCGCTGTGATTGGTGTATTTCGATCCCCATTATTCCGACTAGCAGATGATGTTCCCTCATGGGTCCGCTTTGTAGTTGAACGGCTGTTATGCTTTCTGATCGTAGGCATCCATGCTTCAGGAATTTCGATTCCGTTGTCTCTATTGATGTTATTAGAATGAAGTCTTATTTGGAATGCCTACGATCAGAAAGCATAGCCGTTCAACTACAAAGCGGACCCCTGAGGGAAAATCATCTGCTAGTCGGAATAATGAGGATCGAAATACACCAATCACAGCGAACCAACGTGCATAAATAGCTACACGTAAACAATTGACCTCATCGCCTGATGAAGACTAGCAGTATTGCAGTCGAAACGTCGCGATCAATATCTCAAAGCGATTCTATCGTGAGACAAACGAATAAACGTTCCTTCCTATCTGACACCACGATGAACAATATTCACATCTTTAATGACTTGCATTTTGTCCTTTACCTTGATAGCAGCAATGTCTCTTGTGGGTTGTTGGAGAGGCTTGCTGGGCACTGGTCTTGTACCAACTGGGGGACCTCCAGGGACAAACCTAGCAAAGAGATAGAAAAAACAAGTGACAAATATTGCTATCTGCAACTAGCTGCAACTTTCTAAGCATTGTCATTACCGTTCAATATCAAAATTTTAAACATGTCTATTTTTATCTTATTTGAACATTTTAATTTACAACTTACGTCTTTGCTTTTTTGCCTTTTGGCTCAGCTTCTTGACCCTTTTTACTACTGAACATTCGTTTGGCAGCCTCTCTCTCCTACAGGTACAAGAAATTTTAAAAAATCATCATCATCATCATCACCAGTCAACTATAAAGAGCAGTCAACCACAAAGCATCTCCCACTTGCTCACTCTAGGGCAGTGTGCATGATGTCATCCTCAGAGAAATGCTTAAGTTGGAGTTGATCCATTCCTGGACTTGGCTGCAAAAGGACTTCTGTGGTCTCCCTGTTGGATCTTCTCCAATGGGAGGGCTCATGGTATGTGTACATGTTGGGGGGTTTATCCTTCTCCATTAACAAAATTCACATGTAAGCTTACATGTACCTTGTCAAAATTTTGCACATAGTAATAATTATGAAGTATTAAAATTATTAGTATTGAAGTACTAATATTTTTGACTGAAACTTGCTGCATACAAGAACTATTGTAGCAGAATTGAGTGTTTTGACTTGTTAATAAATTAATGTAATATACAACTGTAACATAGCTCACCCTTTGTTTTATCCTCTGAAAGTCCAGCACTCTTATTTGCGGCAATTTGTGGATTACATATAATCTGTAGTGTGGTTTATTTGTGACTGGATTCCGCAGCAAGCTACAAAGAAACATTAACTGTTTGTACAAAGATTGCAACTGCAATTTTCATGTACTTTCAAGGTTCTTGAATTTTTATTTTAAAATTCAAGGACTTCAAGGTGTGTGCAAACCCTAGTATGTCCCACACTGTATTTGAACTCGGGACAACCCAAAACAAATCCAGCAAGTGGCTAGAGGAGGACACAAACCTGGAACTGCTGGATTGCAAGACCCACTCTCTGACAACTAAGCCACACTGCCTCCCCTAACCTCTCCTCTGATCTACTTGAAATCTATTTCTGATTCCAATTCATGAAAATTAATAATATTTCTTGTGTATTACACTGTAACTTCCAGAGAAGTTGCAGAGGGTAAAAGAATGTAAATCATGTGAAAGGTTTGAACCCAGGAGTCATTTCCAAAGTAGGTTGAGTTTGATCATCTGGGTGAACATAGTCCTGAATAGGACTGCTGTTGTTGACAGTGACTGACGTTTCGACAACCTGTGCGGTAGTCATCTTTTGACTCTAAAGATGCCTACCGCTCAGCTTGTCGAAATGTCAGTCACTGTCAACAACAACAGTCCTATTCAGGACTACGTTCACCCGGATGATCAAACTCAACCTACTTTTGAAATGTAAATCATATTGTAAAAGTATTTTCCAGCACAACACACTGATCAGCCTCAGGGTTCTTATGAAAAACAAAGGCTATACTGTATTTACCCGTGTATAATGCGCACTTTTTTCCCCTGAAATCAACCTTCAAATTTACGATGCGTATTATACACGGATTCCATTGTTTGGCCAAGAAAACAAAAGAAGACAAAAGCTTTGTAGTAATTGGTGTTTAATAAACTCAGTTGCCAAGAAAACCATCAAAATACGTACCACGGGGAATGAGAAGAATCGAGTAACAGTTGTGTTGACCGGCTGCGGCAATGGATTAAAACTGAAACCGATGTTAATCTTCAAGAGGAAAACCATCCCTAAGATCAACAACAAGCATGGAGTCGTTGTTTCAGCCCAAGAGAAAGGATGGATGGATTCAGAGCAGATGAAAGTGTGGATCGAAAAAGTATGGCGTGCACGGATCGGTGGCCTGGGGAGAAGAAAGAGCGTGCTTGTTTACGACTCATTCGAAGCTCACGTGACAGATACTGTGAAAGCGTCCTTCAAACGCGAGAACACTGAACTTGCTGTTATTCCTGGTGGTTAAACTTCCCTTCTCCAACCACTCGATGTATCTTTAAACAAACCGTTTAAAGATGGAGTCCGAAAGCAGTGGATGCAGTGGATGGCTGACGGAATTCACGAATTTACTGTTCGTAGATTTCGCAAGCGTGGAATGCCATTCCATCAGAAATGATCGCTGCCTCTTTTCTGAAGTGTGGCATCACAAACAATTTGGATCAGAAGATGAACTGGTTTACAATTCAACCGAGAACACTCATGAACTTGATGATTCAAGCATCGAAAACCTATCTGAATCAGACCCTGAGTCAGAATTTGAAGGTTTCATTGTTTAGGAATGCGTTGTTTAAAGACACTGAACATTTTACTTGAATCGAACGCAATACAGTAGTGATACTCAAGCTACCAGCAGTGCAGTGAGTAGAAATACCGGTAATGTTTATGAATTGCTGTTATGTTAATAATTCAAGTTATGAATAGGGACTTCACGTTACACGATTTGTAAAACGTTTGACTTCTATTGAATAGGCGTGTAAATAAGTGCTCGGTGCGTGCAATATTTGTAGTTTGTTGTAAACATGTCATCAATGGACTCCCAGCTCTTGCTAATTAAATGGAAAAATGGAAGTTTTAATTCTTGGTGTTTATCTTGAAATCTTTCTTTTTAGAATAAAGTGGTCAAAAATTAGGGTGCGTATTATACACGGGTGCGCATTATACACGGGTAAATACGGTACTCAAAAACAAACAAATATTACCTGAGGTATCTAAGACTTTGAATAGTTTTCAGTGGGTCCAAATCTTTCTGTAAAAAAAATATACAAACAACTTATAGACAGAAGATGACAGACGCATTCATACGGCAATACCTACAAAGACAGTTCACAAGTATTATTTTTGAGTGTTACATATGTATAACACCAGATTTACTACAAACATGACTAGAACAAAATTAAATAAATAACTAATTAAGGTTACCAATTCCTGCATGTTGTTAGAAGTTAGAACTATTGTTTCTAACTGTGGTAGGCTTTCCTCAATGTTTTCTGCAATTCGACTAAAAGAGACAAATAATATTATTGTAAAGAAAGTCGTTTAGTAATATTGTGCAAAGCTAATAATAGTGTACTATTTTACACTTTTTAAGTAGCATTATTATATATCTTGAGAATGCGGTCACAAATTATAATCAATAAATCTAAAATAAATGTAGATGGAGATACATGTACACATAATTACAGAAGAGAACACTACGCCCATGAAGGCACCATTCCTTTTAAGAATGGTACTACTGTTTCACAACATACTGGCACTTAAAAATACATGCAAAAGAATACAAAGTAGGAAATGCACTGTCAAACACTAAAATATTATTTTATCTTATTCCATGTCTTCTTGTTAGTTACTAAACTATTACATGTATTTCAAATAAAGAATTTTCACTTGCAATATTTGCCTCAGGTATAAAATGTACCTGATTCCAACACCAAAAGACAAAACAGTATCTTTCACATTTAAATAGAATTAATACAAAGATACACAGAAATCTAAAAAGGCATCAAAATTTTGTCATCATCAAAAGCTTTGATGAGGATGGGAGGTTACAAAATGCAGTGGATGCTTCTAACTGGGACTAAGACTATTAAAGTACATTTGAAGGAACTAGGTATTTGCCTGTGAAAGCAAAAATTTACATGTGTGTCACTCTCCCTAAATTTTGTTATATCTTACCTTTAAGTTTTGTTAAGGATAACTACATGTACATCTAGGTGACGCCATAATTTTAAACTCAAAATATTACCGGCTTACCTCTGTCCTTTAATGGTCCACTGAACTTACCAATGATATGCATATACATGTATATATTAGAAAATGTTAGATATTGTATATCAACACTACACAACATTTCTTGATGTGCAGTGATAATCAGTATCAACTAATATAATAATACTAGTAACAGTAATATCATTAATAAAGCATATAACATAATTCAAGCACTTAATGATGACACACTTAGCCTCTTTATACACATAACTACATTTAAGAGCGACGGTCAGGAAAAATTGACCAAAATCTTAATTTCTTGGCAAGAGTTGAAAAATCAAATTTCTTTCACTTTTTGTTCATAGATAGCTTTTAGGTAGATAAGAAACCTAAAGTAGATTGTTACTGCTAAAAGCTTTTATTTGTGAGAAAAATTAGAAGATCAATTTTCGATGTCGGAGTCTCAGACTGCCCTAATTTTTAACCTGAAATTCGTTAACATTAACTTTCCTCGCGTTTGCAAACGAAGCCACATGGAGAAATTTGGACACTTTCCATGAACAGAAAAATTCTTCTTCTTCCACTAAAAGATACTTTCAGGGCAATAGCAAAGCTCATCGTACTGAAATAATTCAAAAGTGAGGGATAGGTTTTCAGGATAACAAAAACTTAAGTTCGTTACACATTTTCGACGACAATATTCAACACGTGGTATAACTCAGAATTCTCTTAATGCTATTTAAATCACACATTTAGACATTCATTTGAAACATACCTGGGAATTGGCTTGGGTTATTGAATGTAGTCTCCGTAAGACACCATCGAAGTTCAGGAATTTTCATGGTAGGCCAGCGGTAATTGTGTAAACACTTCCAATTTTGAAATGCACAAAAGTAGATATTTACAGCCTAAAGGCTCGTTTTTTTGTACTTCTTGTAGGTTTTCCCATTGCAAAATTTCTTTTTCCAATCAAAGAGTGGGGTAAAAAGGTGAAACTGGGTCAATTTTAGCCATTTTGAAACACTGAACTCTGGCAAACGGCGACTCTGCGTGACAATCTGTTCCGTGACTACATGTGACATAACGTACGTTTGAAGAGACGGTACGGAGCTGTTGAAATGACAGTCATGGAATCACAGTAGTAACGCAACACAATTCTTGAAAGAGTAACATTTTCGATCCCGACAGTATTTTGAAGAAAAAGTCAAATGCGCTTTTTCTGGGTATTTCGCTAAGGATGACGGAACAGGAAGATATTTCGTCTTGTTATTTTACGATCGAGGAAACTTGGAGCCGTTAGAAGTTATTTTGATCACGCTTCACTATTCTTACCGGACGTCGATGCTTTCGTTTGGAGGCTGCCTAAAGGAACCCAAGCCAATTCTCAGGTATGCTTTAGATGAATGTCTAAATGTGTGAATAAACGAGGACCGGGAAAATTTGGAGCTATACCACATGAAGAAAAATGCCGCAGAAAACAACTACTAAGTTAAAGTTTTTGTGACCGTAAAAAAGTGTTCTTCGTTTTTGAATTATGTTAGTTCAACGAGTCTTGGTATTGCTTTGAAAGTATCTTCTAGTGAAAGAAGAAGAGATGTTCTATTGATGGAAAGTGTCCAAATTTCTCCTTGTGGCTTTATTTGTGAACGCAAGGAGAGTTGATGTTAGCAAATTTCGGGTTGAAAATACGGCCATTTTGAGACTCTGACCATGAAAACTGATATTCTTACTTTTCTCGAAAATAAAAGGCTTTTTGCAAGAACAACTTACATCAGATTACTTATCTACCTAAAAGCTATTAATTTTATGGACAAAAAATGAAGGAAATTGATTTTTCAACTCTTGCCACTCGATGGTCAATATTTCCTAACCATCGCTCTTAATTGTGAACTGAAATACTGTTCAAAAGTAGGTTGAGTTTGATCATCCAGGTGAACGTAGTCCTGAATAGGACTGTTGTTGTTGACAGTGACTGACGTTTCGACAACCTGTGCGGTAGTCATCTTCAGAGTCAAAGTGAGTTGTATCACGTCAGTAGATGGTATTATGTACTCTGGTTATTGATCTGATTGGTCAATAAAGTCAAGATGTTATTGGTCGTCTGTCAGTTAAGCCGCGGTGTTATTGGCTATGAAGACTCGTAATCAGTCTTCATAGCCAATAACACGGCGGCTTAACTGACAGACAACCAATAACATCTTGACTTTATTGACCAATCAGATCAATAACCAGAGTATATAATACCATCTACTGACGTGATACAACTCACTTTGACTCTGAAGATGACTACCGCACAGGTTGTCGAAACGTCAGTCACTGTCAACAACAACAGTCCTATTCAGGACTACGTTCACCCGGACGATCAAACTCAACCTACTTTGGAAATGACTCCTGGGTTCAAACCTTTCACTGAAATACTGTTGTTTCCATCTTTCATTTGATTAAGTTAACATCCCATAATTATCTTCAATGTTACACATTTAATACTATTTCAGCAATGAGAAAAAATACAGATGTTTTAATCATAAAAGACTGTCTACAGGATAAAATAATCCCAGCGGTTTTACATTGTATTTCACTTCCTGTCTGAAGCAGTGGAGTTGGGGGGGGGGGGAGGGGGTGAATGGATAACAAGCTCTACCCACAGCAAAAACAAAACAAGTAAGAGAAGTAAAGAAAGTAACCTACCATATTCTGTTGTTGTTTAAAAGCAAACTCTTCAGCCTCCTAAGAAGTGGAAACCCTTCCAGTTTGCGGATGTCATTTTCAGACAAATCAATAGAATCAAACTGATCCTAAAATGAACAACAAAAATCTTTTGTGCTTTAAATTAATACAAAAAACTATACCTTTTTATTGATCAACCTACTATGTGATATTTCATCAATTTTTTCCCTCATTTACGACCACAGGGGGAGAATGTTTATGTTATGTGTTCCTTTAAAGAAGTGATACATTTAAATTCTTCTGGTAAACTGAAAATACCCAGTAACATTAAAACTGTCTCAAAGTTCAAAAACCAACACCAATTTTTGCTTATCAGTAAACTCCTGGGCTATAATACATTGTACCAGTGACACATACCAGAGTTGCTCCCAAATTTTCAATAACTGGAATCTTGTAACCTAAAAAGAAAAAAAGAAAACTTAGTAAAAACAAGTAAGACAGTCCTTTATAGCCATTCTTGGATTACTACTCAGGAATTACTTTTGTAACACATGTCAGAGCATCTTGGAGTGGGCTGAAGCTTGAAGCAACAAAATGTTTTTGGGGCTGTACTCTTGCAGAGCCCAGTGGTCCCTAAAACCTTCTTTTGGTTTTTGGGTGACTAGGAGATATTAGTTTTTTCTTGATACGATATGCTCGGCAACCTGGATTTTTCAGGTTTAGAGCACTGGGCTCCCACCAGTTGTTGGTACAGGTGTAGAGCACAGCCTTATTTTGGGCGAGAACTGAAGTAAAAAAACTACTTGGGTCCAAACAGACTTCTGAATACCATACATGATTAGTTTCTAATGAAACCAACATTACCACCTGGGTAACTGCAGAATACCCTGCCACTTTGAAGCTGTATCCCTGAAAAAGCTGGATACATGCATATGGATATGCAGTTATGCCTTTTATGTACTTTTCTACCTTCAGTGGCTTTAAGAACAACAAATAGACATACTATAAGCCTTATATATGCTGCAAATATGCAAGTACAAAGTGACTATTATTTAAAAGATATTTCCTAAGTAGATATGTGGATACATAGTGACTGAGTATCCACGTATCCACCTATCTTTAGGGGTTGCTTTAAAGTGGCAGGGCATTCTGCAGTTAAGCCAACTAATGCCGATAACATACACAGGCCAATGCAAAAAGATTGAGAAGCCGATGTTTTGAGGTACTATCCAAAAGGGCTACTGCTGAGAACATAAGCTTCTTTTTATGCATTATCTGTAGGTTCGACTTTGTAATACCCACACTAAGAGACTAAAGCAAACTTAGGTTGAACAGTTTTAATACAACTCCTCCTGTTTTACACATTAAAATCGCGTTATCTTGATGCATGCAGGCCAGTGCGTTTTCAACAGGAAAAGCAAGATGGTCTGTTTCATAAAAATCATAGTTAGTCTAGAAATACAGTTTCTCGCTACACTAAAAACAAAAGAAATAGGGGATGAGTTGGACATCAGAGGTAAATATCCTTTAGGAGTAAATGTTAAACAAGAAAACTTACCACGTAAATCGAGTTCTCTGTCTCGCAAAGCGTTTGTGTATTGGGGACTTTGCAAAATAAGATCAGCTGTTAACTTCATATTTTTACGTGGAATACCAAGAATGGATACCAAAAAGTTACTCAACAGTTTTTTCGTTTTATCTCAAGAAGAGAAATACTTAATAGTGGAGCGAAAAACACTGTCTTTCCGAGTAAAATCAGTTTCTTAGTAGCAACCCGCCATGATGGAAACGGATACGGCACGTGAACGTAGCTCGCTCCAGTACTTTGTTGAAGACAGCTTGAAGAGAATAGAACGCCTGGCAGTAATTCACCAAGTCGTAACAAGTCAAGATGTCTGCGACACGGTTTGAGTACGTTCCTGTTGTGGAAGTTTCTTCTGACAACTTTTCAGAAGTGTGGCCTTTTATGCTTCGCGCGATAAAAAAATCTTCCTTCGTGGCCGTGGACACGGTAGGTATAAAGGGGAATGATTTTAGGCGATTTGAAAGGACATATTTTTATTACAGCTAAGTTTCCACTCTATAAAATTCGCGATTGCTCCGAATCTCTCAATTAAAAAAAAAGTTTTCCTTTTTTATGAGGAGAATTTAACTCTTTTTTCTGTAATTTAAAGAGGCACTTTGAATTTACGAGAACAAAATCTTATTCTGTGATTTGTTTTAATTTTTTTTTTCTAGAATAAGAAATCTCGATTTAGATCAAGCGCGCCAAAAGTGCATGCAACGTTGGAAAGATAATCTACTGACGGTCTTATATATGAAAAATTTAACGTGCTTTTTTTTTTTAGAGTTTTTAAGAACGATTTGTTCCTTTCTTTAGGAAATGAGTGGTATTGGAGACAGGAAGCAACTTATGGCACAGTGAGTACTAAAGAAAAACCGCCATTATCAATCTTACCGTAAATCGTTTTTTAACCCCCCGCGCCTCTCAAATGAGCCCCAGCTTGTCTATTGTGGTGAGGATGAACTGGCAGATGAATGTAACAGTGGCTAACAGTTGACAAAAACATGAAACAACCAAATTTTTGAGGATTTAAATACATTGGGTGCCTTGGTATGCTCATCCTTTTAGAGGCCAAGGTGCAGTCGGTTGGGTCTGGAGAAAAGGTGCAACAAAAGTTTTCAAGCATAGGCAGAACATGGATCTTCTCCTGACCAAACTGACATGTCCCTGGGTCTTCAAGGATAAGGTATACTTAGCTCTGAAAATGCTACTAACATCAAATAGTACAGAGGTTTCATTTCAGGCCAGATGCCAGGTGCAACATCTGGTTGTTTGACATGTAATGCCTGGTAGTTCACTTTTGATCTTGCATTGCCAAGATTCACTGATACATGTAGAGCTTCAGTAAACTGATTTTTCTGATGAGTCAATGCAACGGTAGACCTTCCCGGTTAACCAACTGCGGTCCAGGGAATGCAGGAAATTATATTTTAGAGAGTCCAATGTTCTAAAACTTTCCTGGGGGAACATGTCCCTGGATCGCCCTACAAGTTTGTGTCTCCAGCACTCAATGTTTGCCCCTGTGGTACAAACGTTAGAATTCTGTTAACTGAAAGTCTGCATCCAGTACCCCTGAATGCTACCAAAAACCACAACATACATTATGCTCAATGAAACTTGTAAACTTGTTTTTAATTTTTTATTCCACAGATTTATTGAAGACAGGTACAAATACATGTGTGAAGTTGCCCAATCCAGAGCAATACTTTCTCTAGGAATTTCCTGTTTTAAGTTGAAGAAGTTAAAGCCCCACAAGGAGACAAAACACAAGGAATCAGATGAGATGCTTAATGTCAAAGTCAACACTTTTAATATTGTTGTTCTTTGTTTGGAAAATTTTATTGTCGAACCAGCATCATTAAAGTTTTTGGTTGAGCATGGATTTGATTTTAACAAACAGTATTCCAGAGGAGTTCCCTACAGAAGAGGGAACGATCAGGTGAGTGTTTACTTTCCTTGAAAGGTTGGAGAAATTTAAAAGTGCAACATTAACGCACCTTACTTGCATATCCTGATTCAAGGCCAGGATGCACTAGAACAAAAGGCACTTCTAAGCTAGGACAAGGACATGAATTTTACTTTAAATGTTGACTTTTGACTTTGCAACGATGATTTCTGTAAAAGAACCTGATTTTTGTCATTTTTCTATGATGTTGAAAATGGTCATTTTTGTTCTTGCCCAAATTCAAAAAGTGATATTTTGCAAAAAAGCTGCCTTTTTTGCATTTATTGGATATCCCAATTTGAAGGACATTCTACTCAATGCTCAGAACTGACAGTTAAGGCAATGTTTGCACAATTGAGAAAGCTGGAATGTCTTAAAGTTGACTGTCAATGGGTTAAGGCAATCTTGACCCTAACAGAGCCTCTTTAATATTATTGCTCAAGGCCAAGCCTTTAGTTAAATAATATGGCGTCACTATTATAACATACCTGTAAATGAATTTTCTTTTCAATGATGTATAACCAAATTTCATGATCATGTAAAAAATGCACACGTCCTCAGTTTTGTCAGCAAATGCATTTTGTAAACCTGTTAGGGTATCGAGCAAAATTAATGAAGATCACTGTGGTTCCCTACAATTATTCAAAGCAGTCTGCACATATCTTTTACCTCAATTACACAATCTGTTATGCATACAAATGAAGTGGCCTGGAAAAATCCATTTGTGCATTATGCACCTTCTTTGTATGGCTTGTCATTATTTACATTGTAGAGCCTTTGATGTTTATAAATAAATACAAAACATTTTTGCATTTGTCTTGTTTAGATTGTCAACAATATGTCAGAACATTCTCTGAGAAATCTTTTTAGTGAACTTGTCATGGCAAATAAGCCACTTGTTCTTCACAATGGATTCTTAGACCTAGTTTTCCTTTATGAGAATTTCTACTGCAAAGTACCAGACAAACTGCAGGTGTTTACTGCTGATGTGTCCGACATGTTTCCAGCTGGAATATTTGACACCAAATATGTATCTGAGTACAGTGTCCGAGAATCAGCTTCATATCTGCTTTATCTCTTTAAAAAGTGGTAGGTATTTTGTCACTTGATTTTCGTTTTATAATTTTAGTTTGAGGGCCACTAGTTACTCAGTTGAAGCACTGTCCCGTGTTACCCTCGTTAAATAAAGTTGATTATTATTATTATTATTATGATTATGTATTTAATAATAATATTTTTCGATTTTATCTATATACTCTTTGTCTTTTGCATTTTTGACGTAACTGAGAATCTTTTGTAGTACCATATATCTTTCTTTTTTTTTTTTTGTTCTCTAGCCAGCGATATAATGAGTGCCGCCAAAAGCATGAGGAGAAACACGTGTGCTTGAAATTTCCTGAAGAAGCCTCACTTTTATGTTTTACTGAGGAACTGTTCTGTGGTGCACGTGATGAAACTGAAGCTGTTCCTAATGTTGTCACTGTCTGTGAGAAGTTTGCAGTAAGTTTATCGTAGAATAGTTTTCAAGTGATTGTTGTTATCAACCTATATGTATTTTTGAAAAAATTATTTTGGCCTAAACAAGATGCATGAACAATGTATCAAAATTAATGCCCATCAGATCTCGATAAGAATACTTGTTGCTGGAAAATACTTGGTGTAGGCAAGTCACAATTGGCCTTGGTGAATGTGTTTCTTTGATTTGGCAAGAAAGTGTTATAGTTTTTGTAGCTAGTCACAACTTGTGTCAATAAGCATAAAACAACTGCCTAAAAGCACTTTCAGGACTTGATAGCCTTAAGCACAGTCACAATGTACATTCTGGACAGTTTCACTTGAAAAAGACTGCTAATTTGAACCACTGGACCAATTTTCTAAGATGTTGTTTTGCATTAGTCTGAAATGCCAGGCATCTCTTGGCCCCACCCCCCAACCCGCAACAGGAGGTTAATCTCTCTTGTCTGGCCACCCATTTGGGGGGAGGGGGTGGGTGTAAGCATCTGCTCAGCTTCCGTTTAGGGCTCAAAGCAGTCATATTTTCTGACTGAAATAGTACTAACTTTCAGGGCCGGGTTGTTCGAAGCTCAGTTAAGGTAACCCACGGTTAGTGCGAAATTTGAACTTGGATATGAGAGCTTAAAAAGCAAATTCAGTTTAATTCTCTTTGCCTACAATTTGATGATTGGATACTCTAAAAAGAAAAGAGAAAATTATCCAAGAGAGTGCTTTTGATAAAACCCGGGTTAAAATTTAAGCCTGGGTTAGCACTAACCAGCGTTCGAACAACTGGGCCCAGCCTTTTCAGGAATTTCAGGCTTCTGTTTCCTACTTTAGCAATAAATGTTTATCAAAGTATGCTGTTTATGTAGAGTATTGCTGTTTCAGTGAAAGGATTTAAGGAAGTGCTTCTTTTTGATTCTCCACAGGCTCATGGATTTTGCCCTCGAGAAAAAAGCTGCCCCTTTTCACATGATGTTGATGATGTTTTGGATCAAGAATGGAAAGCAAGAGAATCAAAGAGACGAAAAAGGAAAAGAAACCAAAAAAGCTCAGGTAATGGATGTGTGTGTGCGTGCGTGCATAACAGTCCCTTCTCTGACTTTTCCAGCACAAGACCTTCTCAGTTCGTTTGTCTTAGCCTTTTTAAAGAGCAAATGTACTTTATCAACCTAGTGTTTGTGTTTTTCTTTGTTTTTGACAAGTTCCCAGAATAATCTTTTCAAATAATATTATTGTAGTTTAATCGATTGATGGCCAACTTCTTATCAAATCCAATTAATAGAAAATGCTTACAGTCTAACCCCATGTAATGGTCTTTTTTAATATATGAATTTATTTTCACACAGGCAATAATGCAAATGACACACAAACGGCCTGCAATAACAGTGTGATAGCAGAAGAGAAATTTGAGCGTTCACTCACATGTGATAGGCAGGAAGGTTGCGTGACATCATTGCTGGATGGCCACATGAATCAATCTGTCAAAAAGACTCGTAACTGCGGACACAGGGCAGGATTTGATGCTTTTATGACAGGCTATTGTATGGCGACATATCTTCTTCAACTTGGCAAGAAAAATGATGAAAATGAACTTAGCCTTTCCTCCCTGGGGGAAATTGCGAACAAATTGAGCCTCGCAAAGAAGGACGTCCCTCTGCAGATTGCACGGAGCCATTTTTCCAAGCCTTCACTATTGCACACAGAAAAACTAAAACGACTTAGAGAAAATTGTGCTTCACAGAGACTGGACCAGTAATTTAGATGCTATGCACCTCAAGTCAGAATCGGATTTATGGACATGGATGTTGATCCAAGTTCTTGAACTGCCATTTGAGGACAAACTCGAGATTTGTTTGGTGCACTTTCACTATAATTTGAGGGACCTTGAGAAACTATAAGCGCTCTTCCCCAGTACTCTTCTAACTAATCAATTCCCTTTAATTTCGTTCCTTAGCTGGTGCACAAAAGTTTAGGAAACTTCTGTTATGTCTTGATTTTATTATTTTCTTTTATTCTATCTAAAATGTATTCAAACACTATTTTATTGCCTTCTTTTCATAAAAAATAAAGAAAAATTATAAACCCGTTTGAAAAATCCTATTTTTTGACAAATTATTTAGATCAATATATTTATACTCTAAGAAGGATTTCGTTCTATCTAGAATTTACTCAAACACTATTTTACAGCCTATTTTGACTAAAAATAAGCATTATTAAACTTTAATTTTCATCAAAAATCTAAGGTTAACTCCATAGGAAAAACGAATTCTTTTGCCCTTTATTAATTAAAATCAAATTTTTAAAGTGTCAAAAGCTTCTTTTCTATCTAGAACATAATAAAATAGAATTTTATGGCCAATTCTTACCAAAACTAAGCACTGACAAAAATTTCGAATTTTTGGCCAAACTCATCGACTAACCTGTGGGCTAAAAATGCACTTTTTGGCCCACGTGAAATCGATAAGTTGATAGTACAAAAAAGCTTCTTTTCTACCTAGAACAAAGTCAAACACTATTTTATGGTCTACTTTCACAAATACTATGCATTTACAAAATCTTGAATTTTCGACAAAATCACAGGTAAACCTGTTTCGAAAAATGTAATTTTTGGTCCTAGGAAGCTCGATTTTTTTTCTGGTTAAAAAAGCTTGTTCTCTATATAGAACATATTCAAATAGTACTTAATGAACTATTTTGATGAAAAAAAAAAAGCATTGAAAAAAGATGAATTTTTGGCCCAAGTAATAGGTTAACCATTTTCGAAAAATTCAATTTTTGGCCCTTATCAAATCGACTTTTTATAGTATAAAAATACCTTTTCTATCTAGAAAAATTGAAACAGTACTTTGTGAATTATCTTGATTAAAAATATGAATTTTTGCCCCAAATCATGGGTTAAACCCTATGAAAAAAATGCATTTTTTGGTCCATATAAGATTGTTTTTTATGGTCTTAAAAAACCTACTTTTCTATCTAGAAATATCGAAACTGTACTTTATGAACTATTTTGATTAAAAATAAGCATTTAAAAAAAATTAGAGTTTTCGGCAAAAATCGTAGGTGAACCCATTTGGAAAAATGCGTTTATTGGTCCTAAAAAGATCGATTTTTTATACTTTAAAAAACCTTCTTTTCTATCTTGAACACATTCAAACGGTATTTTATGAACAATTTTAATGAAAAATGGGCATTGAAATATTTTGAATTTTTGCCCAAAATCATAGGTTAACCCATTCGCCCTTGAACTGCCCGTAACCGCCCGTGCGGATCCACGTCCTTTCCACCCCTCGTACCATACCAGGATGAGCACAATTCAGTCAAGGACACCGGAGAAAAAGGCAAAAAACCATGCAAGATTGACGTGTAAATCTCCATCAAAATCTTGTTCCATTGCCCACCTACCTTTCCTTTCACCTAATCCTAAGATCCCAAAAGCTCTTCCCATCAAAATGAAGCCTACTAAATGCCCAGCAAGAGAAAAAAATGAGCAAGAAAAGCGAAAAAAGAGGGGAGGAGAGAAAGCAAAAAGTAATTTGCTTTCTGCGCATGCCCGAACTTCGCAAGCTGATATTTTGCATCTGGATCAGAAGGCCGTGAAGTGTATGACGGGTAAACGGGTTTGTGGTAAGTTTTAGCTCGTTAAAGCATGACAGTGACCAGAAAACCACTTGACTAGCTTCAGAATGGGTTAAACTTTTTGGAAGTATACATTTTTTGGCCTTTATAAAATCGATTTTCTTATTGTCTAAAAAAGCTTCTTTTCTCTCAAGAAATATTGAAACAGTACTTTATTATGAACTATCTTTATTAAAAATAAGAATTGAAAAAAAACTGAATTTTTGCCCGAAATCACGGGTTAACCCGTTTGAAAAATTAAATTTTTTGGCCCTTATTTTATGAACTATTCTGACGAAAAATAAGCATAAAAAAGTTTTCAATATTGGGTTAAAATCATGGGTTAACCCCTTTAAAAGAAATGCATTTTTGGTCCTAAAAAGACTGATTTTTGCAAAGGGGTTACTCCATGGTTTTGGCCAAAAATTGGCCATTTTTCCAACCTTTTATTTTAGGGAATATAGACCAGGAAAATAGGTTTTACAATATTCTAGATGGAAAAAACTTCTTTCTAACCTATAAAAACAAGAAGTTCAAAAAGTCGAAAAACTTAGATTTTTTAAAAGGGGTTAGTCCAATATGGTTTTGGCCAAAAATTGGCCATTTTTCCAACTTTTTGTTTTTTAGGCAATATAGGTAAGGAAAATGTGTTTTATGATATTCTAGAACGAAAAAAGGCCTTTCTAGGCTATAAAAACAAGAAGTTCAAAAGGTCGAAAAATTGACAATTTTAAAAGGGGTTAGTCCATTGTTTTGGTTCAAAATGGGTGATTTTGTAATTTTTTTTTTAGGCAATATAGGCCAGGAAAATTTTTTTTATGATATTCTACAACGAAAAAACGCCTTTCTAGGCTATAAAAACAAGAAGTTTAAAAAGTCGAAAAACTGACATTTTGTAAAAGGGGTTTGTCCATGGTTTTGGTTAAAATGGGCCAGGGAAATGTGTTTGACGTTATTCTAGAACGAAAAAGCGGCTCTTTAAGGTATAAAAGCACGAAGTTCAAAAAGTCGAAAAATTGAGATTTTTCCAAAGGCATTAGTCCATGGTTTTGGGTTTGACTTTGACTTTTGGTTTTGACTTTTCCAAAGTCCATGGTCTTTGGCCAAAAATTGGCTATTTTTCCAAATTTTTATATTAGGGAAATAGGCCAGGAAAATGTGTTTTACGATATTCTAGAACGAAAAAACGGCTTTTTAAGGTATAAAAGCACGAAGTTCAAAAAGTCGAAAAATTGAGATTTTTCCAAAGGTATTAGTCCATGGTTGTGGCTTTGACTTTGACTTTTGGTTTTGACTTTTCCAAAGTCCATTGTCTTTGGCCAAAAAATTGGCCATTTCAAACTTTTTGTTTTAGGGAATATAGGCCTGGAAAATGTGTTTTACGACATTCTAGTTGGAAAAAAACTTCTTTTTAACCTATAAAAACAAGAAGTTTAAAAAGTTGAAAAACTGAGATTTTTCCAAAGGGGTTAGTCCATGGTTTTGGCGAAAAATTGGCCATTTTTCCAACTTTTTATTTTAGGGAATATAGGCGAGGAAACTGTTTTACGATATTCTAACAGGAAAAAACGGCTTTCTAAGGTGGAAAAACAAGAAGTTTTAAAAGTCCTAAAATTGAGACTTTTGCATAGGGGTTAGTCCATGGTTTTGGCCGAAAACCGGCCAATTTTTTGAACTTTTTATTTTACACAATATAGGCCAGGAAGATATGTTTTACGATATTCAAGATGTAAAAAACGGTTTTCTAACCTATAGAAACAAGAAGTTCCAAAAGTTTAAAAATTGAGATTTTTCCAAAGGGTTTAGTCCATGGTTTTGGTCAAAAATTGGGTATTTTTCCATGTGTTTAATTTAGGCAATATAGGCCTGGAAAATATGTTTTGGGAAATTGTAGAACGAAAAAGCGGCTTTCTAAGCTATAAAAACAAGAAGTTCAAAAAGTCGAAAAATTGAGATTTTTTAAAGTGTTAGTCTAATTTTAAAGAAAAAGAAAGTTGGAAAATGTTTTGAATTTTTGGCCAAAATCATTGGTTAACCCCTTTGGAAAAATTGATGTTTTGCTCCTGTAAAGATTGAAATTTTTATAGTTAAAAGTTTTATGGTCTATCTAGAAAATAATCAAGTAATAATACTTTTTTGGTCCTTATAAAATCGATTCTTTTACGGTCTAAAAAAGGTAATTTCTCTCTCGAAATGCTGAAACTGTTTGTTTTTTTAACTGTTTTGATGAGAAATAAGACTTGAAAAAAATTTGAATTTTTAGCCTAAAAGATGGGTTATCTCCTTTGGAAAAATGTATTTTTTGGTTGTTAAAAGATGGAATTTTGTATAGTTAAAAAATAGTTCTTTTCTTTTAGAATATATTTAAACAGTTATTTTGAACAGTTTTGATGAAAAATCAAGGTTGAAAAATGTTTTGAATTTTTTGGCCAAAATCATGGGTCAACCATTTTGGAAAAATGCATTTTTTGGTCCTAAAAAGATTGAAATTTTTTAAGTCAAAAAAAGTAATTTTTTTTCTAGAAAATATTCGAATTGTTTTTTATGAACAATTTTAATGAAAAATCGGGGTTGAAAAAGTTTTGAATTTTTGGCTAAAATCCTGGGTTAACCCCTTTGGAAAATACACTTTTTGGTGGTAAAAAGATCGAATTGTTGATAGTTAATAAGCAGTTCTTTTCTATCCAGAAAATATTCAAACAGATTTTTATGAACATTTTTGAAGAAAAAGAAAGGTGGAAAAACTATTGAATTTTTCGTCAAAAATCATGGGTCAACCCTTTTGGAAAAATGCATGTTTTGGTCATTAAAAGTTCGAAATTTTTATAGTTAAAAAAAGTTCTTTTCTATCCAGAAAATATTCAAACAGTTTTTATGAACTATTTTGATGAAAAATAAAGGTTAAAACAATTTTGAATTTGTGGCCAAAATCATGAGTTATATGAAGTATTTTGATGAAAAATAAGGGTTGAAAAAAATTCGAATTTTTGGCCAAAATCAGGGTTTAACCCCTTTTGAAAAATGCATTTTTTGGTCCTAAACGGATCTAATTTTTGATAGTTAAAAAATAGTTCTTTTTGATCCTGAAAATAATCAAACAGTTTTTTATGAATAATTTTTATGAAAAATAAGTTTTGAAAAAATTTGAATTTTTGGCCAGAATCATGGGTTATCCCCTTTGGAAAAATGCATTTTTTGGCCCTAAAAGGATTGACTGATTTATACTTAAAAAATAGGTGTTTTTATGTAGAAAATATGCAAACAGTTTTTATGAATATATTAAATGAAAAATAAGGGTTCAAAAAATTTTGGATTTTTGGACAAAATCGTGGGTTAATGCCTTTGTCTTTTGGTCGTTGTAATATCGATTCTTTTATGGTCTAAGAAACCTTTTTTTCTATCTAGAATTATTAGAAGAGTACTTTATTAACTATTTTTATTAAAAATAAATTTATGGGTTAACCCTTTTGGAAAAAAATGCATTTTTGTTTTAGAAGATCTAGTTTTTTTTAGTATAAAACAATGCGTAATTTTCCAATTTTTAGTAGATTCATGGGTTAATCGTTTTCAGAAAATTTAATTTGTGGATTTTATAAGATCTATTTTTTTCTAATTTTTGAAAATGTTTTTCCTGCAAGAAGAGCCTTTATTATGTACCTGTATACCTACCGTGGTTAAGCACAGCAAAATAAATCCTCTATGGTGACTTTCAGTGTCGGTTGGTAATTTGTTGTTAAAGGATTTCTAGAAGGGCACATGAAGCTGGCCAGGATAATTGCAGACCGCTAAGAAGCCATTACAGTTGACTGTAACATGGTGCCGTATTTAGTGTGGAAACTGACACAGCCAGAGCAGAGACAAACACACACACACCATACTTTGTTTTGATTCATACAGATCAATTTGCCATCTCCGCCCGCAAGTAGCAAAAGCTAGACGAATCGGACGGAGAGGAAAGGTCAGGGGCACCCAACGACAATTTTCGGAAAATATCTGTTCGGAAGACGATTTGCGATCTAGAATTTTCGGAACATTTGTTGTAAAATTTCTTGCTTGTCTGCCTCTCCTAGGATTTTCGAATATCTAACAAATGGTATAATTGCCTATTTTTAACGGGTTTTTACCCTAAAAAGGTCACCTAGAATTTTCGGGAGCCTTTTTTCTGGCTGGAATTTTCGAAAGGGTAAGTTTTGAACCCTATAATTTTCGGATCACTACACTTTCAGCTAGGAAATCCGAACAGATGAAAAATTTATAGGGGATAAAAATATGCCTATATCTACCGTTTAAACACTAAAATACGTTTAACAATGCTATGTTTTAGTGGTTTTGAACTATATTCTCGTTGGGTGCCCCTGAAAGGTTACAGCGGTCACAAGAGATGATAAAAGAACCAGACAACCAGAATGCAGTGCGGAATAAGCAGACAATTCACAGTTTATGCCATGAAGCAGGTATTCGCTTTTAAACGTTTCTACAAGGACCCCGTCCCAGGTCTGAAAATGTCAACTACTCTCTCGCTTTTAATCAGTGATTTGTTTGACCTGCCTTCTCGTATTTAGACGCACAAAGTCGACAAGTCCGCTGCGAAAATGACAAATTTGTACTTCGTGAGGGTTTGAGACGACATGATAAAAAAGCACGTAATTAGAGATTTTTTTATATTCCGCAATTCTATAAGGGTGATGTTAATGATCTTCAAAGCAATGTTTCTTGAAATGCTTCGAGCGCATAGACGTGGATCTTTTGGCAAGGATGTCCTTCCAACACTAGCATGGATCAAAACTCGCATCATCCGGAAAGTATTTCAGTCGCAGGCAACCCGATGAGTTATTTCACTCTCAAACATCATGGATCGATCATTTTACTTTATCACCCCCAGAGAGCCTTGCGCGCCGATCAAAATACCCTCTTATGAGACGCGAAAGAAACTACTACGTGACGATATTTTTGTTAAGAATGGGGGTCTCCTTCAATGCTGGGTGCAATGTGGTTGGAACATCAGTGATTGTATGTTAAAACAAAGCTTACGGCTCCATACGATATTAACCTGACGCAAACAACAGTGCGGAGGAAATCTATTCTATCTAAACTTATTCATTAAAGCAGGCTGTGTTGTTTAAGATGGATGGATCAAATAGCCATAGTATTTAACTAGACTGATTGAACCCAAGCACGAAGAGTTAATCTCCCTCTCACTCGAATTTAATTTTAAAAATGATAAAATATTAAAATTAAATACCTTGCCAAAAAAAAGCTAATCTTTATTGCTTTTGGTTTTTTGAAAACACTGCCGATGCCATTTTCATCCTCTATTTCTCATCTTACAAGTACGTCCATTAGCACAGCTGTCCAAAGAGAAGCAACACTAAACTAAGACGACAAACGACTTTAGAAAGAGATTTTAGGCGGTGGCCAAAAGTAAATCGTTGATACCGTCTTATTTCGTTATAAATAATTTCTGTATTTCTGAATTAAAACAACTGTTTAGGGATTCGTTTCATGAGCTTGGACTGCCTTTCAAACTTCTTGAGTTCGAATTGACAGGTGTCAATCATCTGTTCTAGAGGTTGACGCTCTTTCAAATGTATGAAAGTTGATTCAACACTTACTGTGGCCCGTACATTGCAATAACAATTAGGGATTTTTAAATTAAAAAAAATTAAAAACGTCCCATGTAACAAAGAAATAAAGTAAGAAATATGGAATCATTAATATTCGACTTAGAGTCGTAGAAAATTCTGTGGTAGGAAGATTTTGTTAGCTTTCGTCATCGGCAAAGATCAGTTTAATCGACTGTGATGAAAACAAGCCATGGAGGCAGGTTAAATACATTTTTTATGAGGCATTGTGTCTTCCGCTGCATAGTAAGACATCTCGGACTCTGTTGAAGATATTTGCATTAGACGTGATTGGAATTGGCAAGTAATGGGAATCGGTATAAAACAACAAAAAAAGATGTAAATCAGCATTTCGTTTATATTTATACTTCTAAAAATGGAAAGGAAATGTTTGGGTACAGCTGAGGTTATGGAAACTTGGAAATTGGAATTAAGGTTATCATGGAAATGTTGGCTACTTAATAAATTAATTGTCTGCTTTTTAGAGCATTCAGACCATGTTATTCTTGGCAAAAATTATGGTATACAATCAGTCAGTTTTCAGACAATTTTTAACATTTACAAAGCTACAAGGCCTAAGGCTACCCGGGATTGTTCATTTTCCATGACACAATATTGATTTTATGTTTACTGCTAAGTCCCATCACTCCGTTTTTTGTTATTTAGGTAGATACGGTCATGATGGGAATTTTGCATTTTTATTTAAACACAACTTCCTTTTAGCCGTTACCATAGCAATAAAGGGGGCTGGCACAACAGGTGATATGTAACAGCATATCTATTAACATTTTCAAAGGGCCAATCTTTTCTTTGTTTGTTAACAAGCAGAATTTGACTTGAAAATGGTAAGTTTATATATTATCTTATATATTTTAAACAAATACTGAAATGCTCGAGGATGATTCTCGGACTTGAAAGGGTTAAAGGCTTGTACAATGATTAGGCACTGCAAAACAGGCATGTCTTTGAGAATTAAAGGTGTAAAATTGTTAGCAACTTAGGTCCTGCAGTGTAGGAGGACAATGAATACATAAACGTCGTTTTAGGTTTACGTTTTGTCAGAATGGACTGTGGACAATCATGACTCAAAATCCGGATGATGAACAATTTATGAAAGGAATATATCCGACAAGTTATAGTGTCTTTGGTTACAGAAGAAATTTTTCGCTAACAGAATATCATTCAACACGTATCGAGGCATTTTAATATTTCAAATATTAAGAACATTAGTGAACAACGTTCATTTATCACTCATCTTAGTACGATCATAGCCTTAGCCTATATTTTGTAAGCTAATATAAAATTGTTCGCTGGTTCTAAAGGCTAAATGAAGTGCAAAGAAAAGTTCACAGTCTTCCAAAAATGCTCTAAAATTTCTTTAAATGTGTTCATGTTAACAATATCTAATTTACCCGGAACACAAAATCCATAATTAAGGAACATTAAAATTCACAGAATTCATTACATCAAATTCTGTCCAAACGAATCGAAAATTAAAATATTTGGGGTTCCTCGTCAGTGAATGAATCTATCAACATCTATATGTTTTGAGATTCTAAATATTTTTGTGGGTCGTAAAAATGTCATATAAATAAACGCTCACTATAAAGGACAATCTTCTAGCTAGATAAACTGCCTCGATTTATTATCAAACTGTGCTTTGGAATAAAAACTTTAAAATACAGCGACCGTAATTAATAATTGATATTTCAGTGACGGCTTTATTTCCAGAACATGGCAACTGCCTTTTCGCCCAATCAGCTCGGGTATTTTCTATCGTTATTTACAATACATTCACGAAAAAGCTTAGACGTTATAAAAGTGAATAATTGCAAAAAAAACTAACATTTTTCTTTGCACAAAAATAACCTTATGGGTAGTTCAACTTGTAGCAAAAATAAGCTACTTATTTTTGTGTTTGTAACAATTTGTAGCTCACCCTTGTTCAAATTAACCAACCTACAAAGGGATTCGAATAGAGTAATCTGTAGTCAACTTTCTTTTTGACCACTATTAAAAACTGATTACGAGTCTTCATAGCCAATAACACCACGACTTAACTGACAGACGACCAATAACATCTTGACCTTATTGACCAATCAGATCAATGACCAGAGTATATAATACCATCTACTGACGTAATACAACTCACTTTGACTCTGAAGATGACTACCGCACAGGTTGTCGAAACGTCAGTCACTGTCAACAACAACAGTCCTATTCAGGACTACGTTCACCCGGACGATCAAACTCAACCTACTTTTGAAATGACTCCTGGGTTCAAACCTTTCACAGTTTGACCACTATTAATTTACTTATTTTTTCCCTCTCGTAGGATACCTTGACTCGAGAACAACTTGGAGGTAACGGAAAATGTCTAGTTTTTCTGAATATTTTCCATGATTTTTGAAGTAATCTTGGTCTATTTTTCGATTATTTCACGCTGTGTAGTCTCAGGCCACATTTCAGTGAATATGCTTAAGGAATTTCGGTTGGTTTATCGCCTGTTCATTGAACAAATACATTTTATTGTTTGTTTGTTTTTTTCTAGTGGCAGTGAAGGAACGTTTTAAATTAGCTGTTCAAATACTTTTCTTCTAGCTGACTATGATTTTAATTGTTTTACTGCCATGTTCGAGACTTCATTTTCTTAAACCACACGCGTCCATTATCTTGTCCTTAACACGGATCGTTAAAAATTCTTGCCTTCTGTTACTTTCGCTCGCATTTCGTCAGGGACGACGTAGATAGCCTGCTTGCTGCTAAGTACCCAACGCTTCATTGTGAAAAATGTGTTGAAAATATCAAATTTATGGGAGTTCCATAATAACTACATCCTGAAAAACGTCAGTAATATCGAGAAATGTCCATTGTCTACAGGGTTCAAATGTTTGGACAAAGGAGTATTACGTATTTGCCAAAAGAATATTTGGTTGGATAAGTTTAGCATTAATCAAAGTTTTTAATCTGGGGTCTTCGTTCACTTTGACAAAACGTCGATTACTGTCATCAGGAGTCCTCCTGGAATACTGTAATTAATGAACAGTTCTCAACTCACTAATGACATAACTCAGTCCTTGATGCAAACTTATTACAAGGAAACTTGTAACAGATGATAAAGTTGATTTTGTTTTCTTTTAGAATATCACGAGGCTTTCAAATGTTTTGATCTCAATGAAAATGGAACACTATCAACTAAAGAGCTTAAGTATGCTATGCGCATGCTCGGATCAAACCCAACAGATGCTCAGATACAGCAGTTGGTGAATGCCAAAGATTTTGATGGTAAGATGCGACTGCACAGTGCTGTTTGACCGTGTGACGGGATTGGGACCACTAAGCACCCCTATAATAACGTTCTCAAGCTAAGTTTAAAAGCCAGACATGGTTAGCCAATACGTTATTTGAAACAGTGCTTCATCACAGTATTAAACATCTCAAAGCCATGGTTTCGTGTTTTTCAATTTTTTCTTCAGTGTTTCATAAGCTATGAAACACCAAGACTAGTGTTTAAAGTTTAACGTGAGGTGACAAACTATGTATAAAAGGATCAACTGAATTATAACCCTTTCCCCTCAACATAATTATGTAATTCATTCCTGAGTTCTCCACCGTACACCAGCAAAGAAAAAAAATCGCAATCCGCAAGTCGTTCATCTCTTTCAAGATTTTGTTCTGCACTTATCCTACAACAATTTTCGTTTAAACGACAGGTGATGGTACTATTAATTTTGACGAATTTGTCACTATAATTGAGGACGAAAACAGCATCGAAGAAGACGAGAACTTGTTCATGATTTTTGGCGTCTTCGATCCTGAAAATAATGGATATATCGACGGAGGACACATTAAAAGATCATTGCAAAGTTTAGTCGATGTTCCACCAAATGAAATAGAAGACATAATACAAAACGCAAGAATCACAGATGATAGAAAATTTGCTTTGGAAGGTTAGAATATTTTGTTTAATCAGAACTAATGTTTAGCCTCCCCGCAGACGTCTGTGGGGTTTGTTTTTGTTCGTCACGCATTCATTTCTCTCCACTCTGCGGGGAGGATAAACTAATGTTTTGCTGATCCTTTCTTTTCAGAACATGAATGAATGAAATGCTTAATCCATTAAAATGAGTTTTGACAGTTTTTACTCGAGTTGTAGCTTGAGAAGTATCAGATAGCTGCAGATGAATTCAGGGAATTCGCCTTTTTATGTAAAATTATGCATACATATGTACGTGCATGGGACGATATTTCAAAGAAAGTGTTCTCTGGGGTATCAATACGTGGTCTGAAATGGAAAAATAAAACAAAAAAGCTAAAAGGTCTATTGCCACCATTTCCTCATGCTTACCATCCACTCTACTGCGCATGCTCTAAGATAAACTTACCGCGAGACATTTCTTTTTCGTTCCATTACCCAGAGTTCTCCGCCCTCCTTGTTCCACTCATCTTCAGCAGAAAAAGAGGCCGCTATTACCATGGCGACAGACGGAGCTGGCAGAGCTCAATAGACAATAATATTTATTCAGAAGAAAGTTCTTCCGAAGAAAGTTCTTCTGAAGAAAGTTCACTCACGAAGTTATAAATTAAATATTTATTACGTTTTTTGGAGCATTGTTGTTACTAAAAAAGTGTAGATATTTGAAGAACAAATAAATCTAAGGTAGTTGAAGTTGCCGGGTATTTTTACTTGCCTGTATTTTTTCAGCTTCTTAATAAATTAAACTCTGTTATGGTTGTTTCTTGTTATGAAAATTACTTGGACCATGAAAAAGAAAGAGAAAACAACGATTACGGGGGTCATCTTTTCTAGAGTCAGAAACAGGGAGATCAATCTTCACATTCGGCGATTCTAACGCGGTAAACCTTAATATGGGATACCGTAAACTTCCGATTATAAGCCCCCTCCCCCCCGGGCCCCCGCTACTTAATCCTCCCTCGATTTATAGACCCATCTACCTGTAAAAAAGATATATATCCGGCTATAACCCTCCCCTCCCCCCGAAAATATCCCCCCTCTTGCATGTATTGAAATGACTTCGACTCTTTACGACGTTTTGAAGCTTAAAAAAGCGATCAAATTCAAAAAGTATTTTAATCAACACTTCTTTGTGGCTTGTTTTGAAACACTTAATTTTTTCCCCCGCGTTAATAAGCTCTCCTAAAACCCCTTAGGAACTTATATCATCCCAGGGCTTATAATCGGAAGGTTACGGTTAACTTTACACTTCTCTCTGTGGTGTATAACCTCGCTCATTTTATTATGCGATTCGCGTGGATATCGCCTCTACAGTGGGCTCGCTTAGCACCTTTCATCCTTTCCAAGATGCAACTCACAGTGTTTCCCAGGCTGAACCAGTTAGTGCCAGAAAACGGTGGAGCAGATGCGTTGAGAAACACTGAACGGTTTTCTTGGCGTAAATGGAGTAAATTAATAGAATTTCCTGAATATACTTTTTCTGAGTACTAGAACCTCTAAACGCTGTATTTTTACAACGTCAGTATGTATGGGACCGCGCTAAACTTCTTAAGACTAACCACCAACAGCGATTTCTGAATGACGATATTATCAATGCCTCAATCCAGTAGAACCCGATACTTTTTCACGCAGTGCGATACTATGCATTAGTTACACACTCAGGTAGACATCCCAGCAATTGGGTAGGACTAAACGTCATGGATCCGTGAGCTAGTCAGCGGGCGATTTCAGTTACTTTAGACTTGAAGTAAAACATCATTAGAGTGTCTTTTTTGGGTGAAAAAGTCCCTCTTTGTATCAGAAGCATGAAATCGATACGTATACAACCAATTGTCTTGCTTGGTTCTACGCTTGACTCAGTACTTGTGTCACTGACAGTGGGCTTTGTAAAACGGACGATGTCTTGTAATCTAATCAGGTGAAAATTCCACTATGATTCTCTACCAGGTCAAGGAATTCTGCAAGTATCATCATGAGAGTGAGGAAAGAGGGATATAAAAAGTATATTTACCCGCTGGCAATTGTCACGCCTTTTTTTTGTAGTTTACAATGTGTTTGGGATCCAATACCTTCAAGAGTGTTCACCATATTTGGTTAGAAATTAAGGTTTTCTATTGACCTTTGGGAAACTAAAACTAGAAGTAATTTCTGGTCAAGCACAATATGTGCTGGTAATTAAATGAGCCAATCACATCTCGAAACAAGTGCATGCTCCCTCGTTTGAGCGCGGAAAAACACGCGTCAACAAATCACGATTTCACGTTGAAAGAACCATTCAACACTATCTTTCTGGCTACCAGCAGTCCCTCAAATCAAATTCTAAAAATTAAAAACTATAAAAATTAAAAACAAGCATTACTGTGTGCACGAGATTTAAGACCAACATCTTTGTGGAGGCGTCCGGATAATGACTAGTTCTCAGGCCTTTGCATATTGACAGCGATCAAAAATACCCGCGAATGCTTATAGGCGAATGGCACTTCAGATTAAAGGCGAAGCTGTGACGCTATGAATTCGAGGCAAAGTTTGAATGTATGAGGTGGTAGTTTGAAAAACATTATGAATAAATATAAGATTCTTAAGATCCCTACCTTGATAGCTTATTTTTCTGTCTCTTTCTAAGTCAGCAATTGCTATAAGCTCGTCAAGCTCGTCACGTGGTATTCTTTTGTCCATATTTAGTATAATGTAGCGTAGCTCCGCTGACTCGATGTACCCCTTGTTGTCGGCGTCGAACACTCTGAACGCCAACATCATGTCGGCTTCTCGTTCGTCTGGTTTCTTTTGATCTTCCATCAATTTCACAAACTCGGGAAAGTCAATCACTCCGTTTCCTGGTGCAAAAAGTTAAACTAATGAATATTACCTTCAAGTAATCATGCCATGCACCTGTGTATACCTCTTCTTCAGAGTATAGGTGCGGTTTAATAATCGAGACAAAACCACATTCCATTTAGAATATCGAAGCCTTACTATGACTAAAAGAGTCCCCTTACACGCGGAACTGAAAGTGAAACACGAGTAAGACCTTTTTTCAGATTAAATCTGCCAACACCGCATGAAGGATTTTCTTTTTTAAAGAGATCGAGTTTACCAACTTTAAGCGAATGATAGTTAAGATATAACAAGGTTGTCTTGGACAAGCTTGGACTTACTTTTTAAGACAGTTGCTCTGTGGTGAACAAAGACCAACAAATACCACTTGTAAAGCATTTGTGGAAAAGGAAGAAAGGGGGATTGGTATAGTTAAAGACCTGACCCTTCACTCACCATCATAATCGACCTCGTTGATCATCGTCTGTAATTCCTCTGCAGTCGGGTTGAATCCCAAGGATCGCATTATGGCACCAAGTTCTCGCGTTGTGATAATGCCATTCTGATCTCGATCGAACAACGAGAAGGCGTCCTTGTATTCTAAGTGAATGGCAAATGTTTATTGGCATCATGAAAACACAAACGACCTCAAGGTAGACTTTCACACTCTTAAAGGTATTTTCCGTTTCGTGACCTATCTCTGTCTAATCCCTGTTAAATCCTTACTTAATATTATCTCGACGAAATCTTAAAAACTTCACTGATCTTATACGCCACTCCTTGAATTTCTTCGCTGCTTTGATTGGCTGAGAGTTCACTTGGCAAAAAGGAAGTATTCTTGGTTTGCAACCACGTGACAAGGTGGCCATGTTGGACGGGTCAATATAATTTTTTATCGAAAAATTTATATGAAAATAAAGTTAAGTTCCCCGCGGAAAGATATGCGTTTGTTCTTGACCATCGACATGGCCGCCATGACGTCATGTACAAACCAGCAACTTGTAAATAACCTGATAATCTAACTCGCTGTGCAGGCCTCATGTGAGATAAAGGAAGTGAGAGGACTAGAGAGGGTTTACTGCTACTGACATTACCTTCAATTTGTTCATCAGAAAGCCTCTCCTAAATAGAAGGTTTATTGCGTTAGTTATGTACAAAATAATAGTGGCTGCAATACAATTACCCAGTATCAGTCATTCATCAACTGTCTATCACGATTGTGTATTAACGCTACGTTGGAAGCGACCGGAAGACCGATGACGACCTTGAGGAGAACTTCCGAGAGAGAAAGGAAAAAGACAGACTGGAGTAGATGGAATCTGCTGGAATGGCCAGAAACAGCACCACAAAACTGGAAAAGTTTGACAGACAGCGCAAAAGCCTTGTGCATCTTAGGGCGGAGAAAATAAAAAATTCTGCGACGACAAAACGTGCGAAAGACAGAAATTTAACGTCGATAAAATGTCACAAAACGCAGTAATGTACCAACTGCAAAGGGTGTTGATTGGAAATTCTATCTCGTGGTGTCCCGTCGCGGGTAAAACATAATATTCTTAGAAGAACAAGGAGGACTACATGGTGCATAAGATTCGACTATAATGCTAGCCTCCCACGCAGACGTTCCTGGGGGTTCGTCACGCGTTCCTATGATCTGCGTAGGAGGCTACTAAAATGCCCGCTGAGGTTGATTTAGTTTGGATAGGCCATGGCGCCAACTCTCTCGCAACGGTTACCATTTCATACAAACCAAGATAATATTGAGATGAATCCAGACCTTACTTGAAGCAGATAAAAAGGTCACTTACACCAAGCTTACTTTTGTTTTTATAATACACAAAAGTATGGTCAAGAATGAGCATTCGTGGAACCACACAAAAGTAGTTTTAAAATTGAACGATCAAATTAAGGTGGCTCGGTCGACTTTTACGTTTACGCGTGACATTATCGCATACATTGCCTCTATTTACGTATAAAACGATTTCGCGCGTACGCGCTAGTACGCGCGCGCATAAACATTCTGACCTGACAGTGGAAATCTACCCCGTTTAAGTTAATTGGTTAATTAATATGCGCATGCTCTTAATCAAACGCGTATTTGGCAGGGATCCTTTATTGCAGTGCGTAAAATGATCAAATGGCAATTTTCTGTTACTGAATGTTTCATTCTGTATCCTCTTTCATTATTAACATGTTAGTTGACTGGTCTTGAAATTTTAAAATAACACTTACGTTCGCATCTTATATTATAGCTAAATATAGCATGTAGGACATGTTAACTGAAAAGCGTGCAAAGAAAAAGAAGACGAAAAACAAAACAAAACAAAAGCAAGTGACATTATTGTTTATCGCCACCATCCTGTGCCCTAATTGTAAGCTTATTGAATGCGTTATGAGCAAAATGCTTTTTTTTCTTCGGTAATTTCCGTCGCATCGAGACCATATAATCGTTCGAGAAATAATCATATTCCATTTGCGCAGACAGCTGTTCGTAGCAATCAGCAACTTAGTTTTTTAAGCGCTTAAGGCAAAAGGAAAAAGAGAGTGAGAAGGAGAAATAAAATTAACTTTTAACTCTCTGAGTACCAAGCAAAGAGAAGTTATAATCAGTAATGGTTTGTTGTTAAAGTAATAAAAAACACAATAACGACAATTTTAGAGTTTGATTTTTTACATCTGCTTTCGATTTTGATTGGCAGTACGTCATAGTTCCGTTGATCTCTGAAACATGGCAGAATTAGCATTAACTAGGCAGGCAAAAAATAAAGTATTTTATCTAACATCGCATATGTATTACTTTATATTGCGTAAGGTAAGCCGTGAACACTTTTTATTATAGGGTAGTGAGTAATTTGTTAGTTACAAGCAGTGAATCAATCAAATTAAACACGTTGAATTTTAATATTCGCATTCAAGGATTCACTGCCAATAAAAGCAATTCTTGTAGGATGAGAATGTTTTTTATTACTTATTGTGTCTGATAGTCTAAAACGTAATTCTATCTGGACGGTTGAGAAAATAGTAAATAACAAAATCAGCGGATTAGAAATATGAGATAATGTCCCTGTTATGTTTTGAACGTGAGAAGCTTTTTTCTGCTACCCCCCAAAACGGGTCTTTCATTTCCATATGCACGGAAAGCTGTTCTTGCTAAGCCTGCATCCAAATCTTAACGATAAAATCACCTCTAATAAACAATCAAGCAGAACTAAACCCTTGTTACCTCTTAACGACCACAAAATCAAAAGTTAAAACCATGGCGAGGGATGTATCATGAAACGCATTCGACTAGCTTTGCTCATCTAGATACTTGACGTTTACCATACTGTCGCGCAGACTTACCATGATGGTGGGTCTCCTTTCTGTGTTCAAGAGGAAGCTAATAATTCGTGGAAAAATTTGGTTAGTATCAACAGTATTTTAAAGGTTGGTGCAAAGTAAGCAGTGTTCATGTAAGAATTCAGTGTTTCTACCGGATACTGCCAGGACCCTCTGGGTATGCTCTTTTCTAATTGGTTATTATGAATCTTCTTTAACACAGACCACAGTTGATGTTCATTTACTGTTGTGCAGTCGATAAAAGCAATATTGTCTCGAAATGGTATAAATATAGATGTAGCTATTACGTTATCGCCTCTTTAAGGTGTCAGTCGCCTTTTTCAATTAAACCATTGTTATAGTCTAATTCTAGAGCATATCTTAAAAATAACTAATACTTCATTAAAAATAAATAATAGCTAATATTAAAATAAGTATTTATGCGTTGTACAATAAAAAACAACTAAAAATAGCAAAGTTTAACATTAAGAAAAAAACTAAGCTCCCAATCATTAACGTATAAAAAGGCGGCTAATCCCATTCTCTTGTGAAAATTTTGAGAACAATGTTTCCTCTCTGGGATTTGCAGTTATTTAGATTCTAACTGCGGCTTTGTACTGTTACGTCATTTGTTTCTATGTTTTGAAGTGTAGCAACTCTTACATTTGCCGGCTGCTTGACAGATCAAGAGTGAAGGAGCATTTTGTTTAATAGTTAACCAATTCACCCCTTCCCAGAGAGGTAAGTAATTTGGCGATTTATCGATGAAAAGAACGCGTCTGACAGACGCCTTTTGGCAGGTTCATTAAAGACTTTCATGAAAAGTACGTGAATGAGATGATGAAGTCTTATAGGTACATAGTTGCCTAAATCAGATGTCAAATAATCTGCGGTTCGTTTGTGAGATACGTGTGTGATGTCACGTGTTTTTCGGATAACGTAAGCTCACATACTTAAAACGTGAAAATGGCGAAGATTCCCAATTTTGTTTTTCTCATGACAAAATTAGGAAAGGGGTCTGTAGACGCAATTATCATTTCTCAGTGGATTAAAAAAAACGAATACTGATTGAAAAAAGGAAAACACTCAGCACGTACATATTTATTTTAATTGAAAGCAGGTGGGGTTTAGCCCTGCATGTCCATTCAATTTTTGTCCTCCCACCCTTCATATTAAATCAAATATAACGACATATTAGTCATTAGTCACAATCTCGATCTCCTGAGCGTTGTTTTTAATTTTGCCAAAAACCTTCAAACGGACTCTAAAGCGCCAGCGCTATGCTGCTGCTGGAGCTGCTGGCTCATAAATTGTTTTTTTTTTTTTCCATAATAAAGTAAGTCACTTATTGAATTCCGAATGCCAAGCATGTTTTAAGGGTGCATGCTTGCATATATTTTTTCGCTTAACTGGATTAACTACGGTTCAAGTGTAATTATGATAATGATAATGACGATGATGATATATGCCGTACCAGCTGCTGCCACTTCAGCATCACAGTATATAGCAACCATAAGCCGGTGGTAGGTTCCGTTACACGCAAGGGACAAACATTAACATCGAAGACAACTCTTTCTGCGACTTTCACCGGTAGAGAACGGAAGAGTCCTAATTGCGGTTGTAGAAAAGAAAACAAGAACAAAAACAAAGAAATGCACGCTATAAGCTGTAGTAGTGAGGAAAGTTTAATAAACGTTGCCAAAGTCATTAATGACAAGATGTTATGTGATATATACAACTGAATATAACAGGTGAGACACGCTTTCTATCATCGACTCCACAAACTTACGACTCTTTAAATAATAAGTAAGTTTTTTAAGTAATAATGTACAAAGCACTTGTTTAAGCTGAGTTATAACATGTAAACCGTGTGTTTACAATGAGTTATTTAGAGAGAGACTGAATCAAAAGTTTGTTAATATCCTCCAACTGCTCGGTCACATTTTGTTTCATGGGACGATAGTCGCTTTCCATACTCTTTTGAGCGATAACTAATCAAAGATAAGGATTTCATACTTATAAAAACTGTTTTGTTTAATGGTATATAACATGATAATGTACGATGTCTGACGACTCGCGTACTACTTAAATGTAGGCTTGTGCTTTAAAGAGTTTGTTTCGGTAGCTGAAATCCTTCCCCACGCGCTCTCATTGGCTATTAAAGATCACATGACCATCATCAAGGAGCCCGTTTACCACCAAAAGTTTCTGAACGAATACCATGCAAAATCTATGACGTCAAAGGTGAATCTTCGGCGTATTAAAAACTATAATCATTATATAAACCAATCACAGCACGCAGATTTCCTGCACCTATTTTTTGCGTAACAATGTTCAAGACACAAAAAAGGATACACTCCTTCATTACAAAGTTGTTCTGTTCGTGATGCTGCCACTTCCGTTCCAGATTACCAAGCTGAAAACAAGACGATGGTAAAGTTTATGATACTGAAAAGAGGGGATACAATACAAACCAGTACAAACAGGTTTGTCCGTTGCTCTTTAACCCTGTTGGCGAGGAGACATCGGCATATTGCGAAGCAACGACGACTGTTATTGAAGCACTGGACTTAAAGAGACAATAGAGCTTAAGAAGGTCTTCAGGTTGAGCGCGAAATTTGAGCAGGTAAATGAAGCATGGAATCCAAGTTACTGTGGAACATAAGCTAATCATACGACTCAACACAGTTTGATGGAAAAATTAATGATTAGTGTCGTCTACAAAAAAAATACCTGGGAATGTGTCTCGTTTTCCATTAGTTTGCTTCTTGTCGCATCATAGAGTGAGGACAGCCGCTGGACATCTGAATGATTTTTAAATAACGAAAGTTATTTAATTTAAAATAATATTGTGGTTTATGCACGATAGTCACTTTCTTATCGTCCGTGTGACCTTTTGACTATACGAACCCTAAACTACTGTACGTAAACAATTCAGGCTATTTACAAAAGGCTTCACACTGACAATAACAATTGTGTATTGACTTTTTCTTATAAATGTAAAATTTCTCTGACCAATTGAATTAACAATTTCACAAATTAGTCCTGATAAAGGACTCAACGCCCCCCATGACAGTCATCCCCTCCACCCATTTATTTATGCTTTCAGCAAGGCACGTGCAAGGCACGTGCAATGTACATGAATTGATAGTTTCTTAACATAAAGGGCAAAAAAGATTGATTTTTTTGAAAACCCAACATCAACTGGTCCTGAAAAAAACCATATTCATCCACAGATATCGACTGACAGCAAAAAGCTCTTAAACAACGGAGACTTACGTTGTTTAAATGTTTCCTTTCTTGATGATAATACTTTTTTTTCCTCGTACAGACGCTGGTAAAGAAACCAAAAATAAAAGACATTTAATCTAAGTAACCCTTGATCGCGAGGCCTTGAAACCTTGACGTTTAAATCCCAATTTAGACCCCCCTTTCTTTTCACTTGTGGTCCAATTTCTTGTTTGTTTTTGACTCATTATTAAACATTACTATACCCAAAAACAGAATTTAAACCAAGCATAAAATTGGCCCACAACAAAGACAACTGACACGTAGATATAGATTTATAGACTTGATTTTTAAATCTTAGATTTCTTTTAGTTAAAGTTATTTTATTTTATTTTCCTTTTTTCGATTTTCTTCTTTATTTTTTAGCTATTTCTGAGATAATTACAGGACCCTGTTGATAACAGTTCTTTTTTAGAACTGATAGGTTATCCTGTATAAATATTCGCGTTATTATTATTAGTCTCGGCTGTCGATGGTAAATCTTCCCTAAATAATGTCCAATGTCCCCCTGCCCCCCCCCCCCCCCCCTCCTTCCTCGGGTGCAATTCACGGTAAGAGAGGTAGTTAAGAGGGAGGAAATTATGGATTGACTCTTTAACATCTACATTACAAAATCAGTTTGTTCTGTAAACAGCCGTACATAGGGATTGTTAACTAACCCGTTTCTTTTCTTCTGACTGTTCTCTCAGAGTATCCAAGTCACTGTACGTCTCAAGTTCCTAAGTAGGAAAAAAGGAACGTTAAGACCCACAAAGCTATGTTACATGAAGAACGCGTTGAAAAAATAACTTTACCTGAGTCATTGTGCTGATCCTCTCTTTCAAAGATTCTAGTTCCGTTGTTATTTTTGTTTCTAGCTGTTAAATGAGTAGAAAGAAAGTTCATGTTTTAATACCGCCATCATAACAAAAAACTTTTACAAAAATAAGTGTTTGTTGGCATTACAATATAATTCTAACCTGTTCAACTTTCTCCAGATCCATCTGCAGTCGGGTGTGTTCTGATCACCGGAGAAAAAACGAATAAAATAACGAACCGCAAGTTATATATTAAATAATGAAAAATTACGGCCTGGAAGCAGAGTTTTTGCGAAGCGATATGTTTTGACGTTAATTCAACGTCTTCCAGGGATGGTTGATCTTATCGGTCACGTGATTGTACAGTGTACATCACTAGACCATTCCAAAGCGCCGTAACTAGGTCACGTGCTCGTACATCATGGGACCGTTCCAAAGCGCCGTGCACAAATGACACGTCTAGGACACATAATCGTACAACACAAGACCTTTCCAAAACACCACATGCAAATGTTAGGTCTACATCACGTGATGGTACATCACGAGACCATTCCAAAGCACCGCGTGAGTTTTTGAAGTTGCAACAACTTTCATGTTGTTGCCAAACGCAGCAAATTAAAAATAAAATGGTTGTTATGTGCAAGCGAGCAAGGACTTACCTGAACCTAAACTGGCAGCAGTCGACTGTGATTTGTGCATCTCTGTCTCTTTAAAATTCAAGTCATCCTAAAGTTAACGAGAAAATAAAATTATGACGTTGATGGTGACAAATATAATCTCTCTCATTTTCCAAGTCTTTTGAGAAAGTACCTTCATTCGCTGAAGCTCTGCTGGACTGGGCATGTGTTTCGTTCGTACCATTCCCTGAAAAAACAGTACAATAAATGAAACTTTGGCATCTGATTTCCACGTTTAATTTTTGCAGTATTTATTTGAACACTCTAACAAGTGAATTGCAAGTACTGCAAATGCCTGACTTAAAGCATTATGGACATCAAGTTTCCGACAATTGTTTCTCAGTACTTATAATATGAAGATACAACAGTTTACTTACTCTGCTGGTGTGTTCCAGAATGTTTACAATTGTGTTCTCTAATTGTTGCTTCCTCGTCTGTGAAAAGAAGATCAGAGCTAAGTCAAACACTATGGCCAAGTACACTACACTTTGACCAAAGCCCCCCCCCCCCTCCCCCCAACTTTGGGGGACATTTGGTGGAAAAACAGCACGGTGGACTCTACAATGTACTTAGCCTTCCCCGCAGACATTCTTAGGGGTGCGTCACGCGTTCCTTCCCCACGAACTAGGCTATACGCGTAACACACGTGATGGGAATAGAGGGAGGGGAGGGGAGGGTGGTGGGTATCTGCATGACACATTCTTCAATTTAGGCTATGACTTGCATACATCAAAATGATATTATCTTTAAAATCAGTGGTAAATGGTGCAGACAAATAAAGTTATTTTTGGGTACCAGGAAATAAATTTGCTGACCAACCTGTTCGTTTGCCTTCACCTCTTCAAAAGTATCCAGAAAATCTGACAAGAAATCAGAACAAAATTCGTTTCCAAATTTAACGTACCCTGGGTGCCAGAGGGTCTTTTTCCTGTTGTTTGCGGCGAAAATTGAGCGGCAAAGCCACGATGGTGACGAGCGTTTCGCCGCAAAAAAAACAGGAAAAAAACCCTCTTGGCACCCGGGGTAAATTTAATGCTCCTAATTGCATAAAAATCTTGAATTGCAGAAAATAGCTAGGTTTAAAAATCAGTTCAGACCTACCATCCATCGTTTCTTCTCTCTTCTTTAATTCCTTGTACTTGACATTCCTTTCACCTGAAAAGAAAAACAATATTTTTTGTTAATTCATATAATTCACTCAAAAAAGAAACTTAACTGCTACGACTTCATGTAAGCTACATGTACCTACTTTTGACATTTTCATTAATTTGAAAAACAATATTCTTTTTTTCTGTAGTAAACAAACAAAACTCACGCTACGATGATAAATGTTTACCTTGGTGTTCTTCAAGGTCCATGTCCAACTGTTGAATCTCTCCATTTAATGTTTCAATCTTCTCTCGAAGTTCAGTGGTCCTAAACAAATGACAAAGATGCTTAAAACCTCGTTGTATGCAAGGTTCTTTTGCTTGGACTCAAAGACAGATTTACAGATTTTAGCTTTGACAACTATCTTGAGTTCCAAGCTAGGACTTTGCCAACATTATAGGTTTTTGTTCTTGTTCTGGGTGAGTGTTTTCTACAAAAGACTGTTAAATGTTACAAAAGACTGTGAAAACTAAAACTAAAATAATTAAAGAATGGTTACATACTTTCGTTCCATGCTGGCAATCTCCTGATTATCTTCTTTCACCTGTAAGCAATAAAAGAAAAATAACAAAAAAATAAATTATTAAATTATTACATGACTTGTATAGCTCTCCCATTAATGTAAACTCCAGAATCCAAACCACATTGAGATATAAAACTAAGCACTGGAGTAATGTTCTTCGTCAGCAATGATCCTCACAGAACTAATGGAAGATACACGCTTTTACAATTAATTGCTTTTAATGAATGATGGGATGTCAATTAATATTCAAGTTTTCTGATTGAACAGATACAACTAATGCTCTCACAAGTTTAAATCCGAACGAACTAACAGTACTAATGCTGCTAACAGTTTCAGTAACAGCATCGTAATGGATGACTAAAGGACGGCTAGTCCTTTAGACCATTATTTTGATAGATAATCATTAGTGTAGGTTTCTTAGTGAGGAGGATAAAATCTTGCCTAGTCCCTGTACGGCGTTTTCCCAGTCCCTCTCGGTCAATTCATTTCAGTGACGTATCCGAGATGAACGGGCATGGACCACGTGACCTGAAATGTTTTGGCCGTGAGGAAAAATGAGGCCTAGGGACTAAGCAAGATAATATCAACAAGGTGGTAGTTATGGCCATCAAGAATAACTTACGAAAACTGCACATTCCATTTTGTAAAAAAGTAGAAAACATGCAACTTCCTTGTTTTGATTTGCTGAAAATGTAGCTTTTTTATTTTCATTTTTGCATTAAGGAATTATAATTATGGTTTTAGTGCATTCTGATTGGTTGAGCCTTCAGCTGCAAGGGCTATTGACTCGGAGCCCACCCGGGCTCGAAGAATAATTGTTAAATAGTTCATGATCCTAATTATTGTACCTGTTTTAGAAGTCTTTCTCTTTCTTCTGCAGGAGTTCCTTTATTTTCCTTCTCCATCTCATCAACTAAATTCTGTTTCTTTTCTCCCAGTTCGTTCAGTTTTTCATACAGTGTGACTGCTTCTTGCTTGATGTGAGAGCTGGACACTTCCTGTTAAACATTTGACACAAAAATTACAAGTAATTAAACTTCACGAGAAAGGTTAACTGTTTACTTAGAAAGCAATGAGCTACATGTACATGTGGAGTGGCCACAATGTTATATCAGAAGATTGTTCACCCTTCATTTTACAGTTAGGAAATGTACTTACATCTTCAAGGTTTTGAATGCGAGTTGTAAGTGCATCTAATTCCTGCTGTTTTTGTTCAAGATCCTGTAACAGAGATAAATATATTGTAATATATCATACAACAATGGAGAGTATAACAACAAAAATCAACAAGAATTACGAAGAATTATTGTCCATTGCCATTTGCTATGCCATGCACTAACAAAGTGTTGTTGCTGTTTTCTTTTTTTAAATAATCCTAACTATGATGCCCCTCAAAACCCGCTGTTTCATGTTTTAAGGATTAAGAAATGTCCATGTGAGTATTTTATTATTGCACCTGTCCTTGTCTTTGTTGCTGTTGCAGTCTGAACTCATCTTTGGGACAAACAAAGAAGTGAAGGGAAAAAGAAACGAGGGAGGAAAAGAAGAAAAACTTACCACCTGGAGTGAATTGTTGACATTCTTAAGTTTAGCATACTTTGCTCTCTGATCAGGAGGCTAAAATGGACAAAAAAAGTTGTCAACAACTGTTAGTATTGGTGGAAATCTTTTCTTTTCACATGTTGAAATGATCGCTACCATTACTTCCGTAACTAAGCACTAAAATGGGGCCATTCTATCCACCCACATCAAGGCTAGTGTCAAAAAAAAAAGTTTCAGTAACCAGTCCAACCTCAGGCATCAATTTTATAAAACTTTGGCAAAATTTACAAGTGTATGGTGTAGCTATTGTTTCCAGACTCTAAAACAGCGGCGGGTCTAAAATACAGGTAAACATTAGTAAAAGTTTTATTAAATTGGTCTCTGTATTCAATAATTTAGGTAATTATAATACATGTGTACTAAAAATCAAGTACAGAGAATTAACCAATTGTTACTTAATTACCATGTCTTCCACTAAACTTTCTGCCATTCTTCTTTCCTGATCAAGTTCCAGTTCCAGCTGCTTAATTTGGTGTTCTTTGCTTTTAAGAGAAAACATTGAAAATAAATTAATGATTGAAAATAACAACGAATTACTAGACAGTGTTACTCCACAAACAGTCTTTACGATTTGAGGTACAAGTAAATGATATAAATCAGCCGCAAAATTTCAGTTTCATAAGCTCTTGCCAACTATGACTATCTCCAAGGAAATCAGGCCCTGAAGTCATTCTAATCTACCAGCCATCTCATTAAAAAGCATTGTTGCATAACAAAAGGTCACTGTTAACAATAAATTACGTATGCTTGCAAGATATCCTAAGATGTCTAATATGTAAATAAGGGTCAGGATTCAGAAGAAACTTCTCTTTTACACAAAAAACATTTTCATTGCATCACCAACAATGTTTTTGTATCCTCAATGTCTATAAGGTTCACCCACAAGTAATCAGTATATTGAAGGAGGTCATGGGGAGGCTGCAGGACTGTCAATAAGGGCCAGTAACTGCATGGCCAAAACTGCCATCTAGTTAGCTATCCTTAGTCAGCTACTTTCACTTCCTTCTACCGTAACTGCTAACAAAAAATAAGCACCATCGAATCAAATTGTAACGCATCTGTTTCCTCAGTTTTGAATGATATTGAATGCATATTTAAACAGGTTTAGATCTGTGAAACATTTGAACCATGCTATGTCGTGGAACATCTTAGTCTAGGATATTTCGACCGCATTGTTCCCAGTCTTGCGTGTACTCTGATGAAACAAAGCAGTGTCCATGGTAGAAAATAACTCTTAGAAACACTTGGAAATGCCATTTCCAAGACTCTAAATTTCAAAATGTTCCTAGATGCCTCAGCACTCGAGAACTTGTGCCTTTAGTGTGAGTTCTGCCTACTATTTGTTATCGGCCTGCTACTTAAAAACTCATTGACAGCCCTGGGGAGGGAGAGTGGCGTGCATGTACTTTTAATTAATTTTAGCTACAGTAAACAGGCTCCATTTGAAGTGAAAGCAACCTAGAATTTTCAGAACTTACTCTCGTCTCTGAGTAAAAAGATCGTCAATAGAATTCTGTTCACGTTCATTCTGCATTTTCAGCTATAGAAAAAGATGATATGAAACAAAAAACAATTAATAGAAGTTAAGTTTGAAAGTTAAAGTAGACAATTTTCTGCCAAGACTCCCTGGTTACTGTCAAATAAGATCTAAACACTTACTGCATTGTAGTCTTGAATAATATCATCCATTTCGGTATCGGTATTTATTTTGTCCAAAAGCTGTTATAAAAGATAATGATAACAATAATGAGATTTTAAATAAGCAGAATTTAAATAAGAATGACAAAGAGAAAGGACATGATTGTGAATGACAAAGGCAAAAAAAAATGAAACTTTCAAAGAAGGTCAAAATGCAGGCAAGAGTGAGAATTCATGAAAATTTTTATTGAGATTTATTATTTTTTATCTTTACCGTGTTATAGTCAGCTAGTTGTCCCTGAAGTTCTTTGATTTCATTTGCCAAGCCCTCCGCTCTGCAAGCAACAATTTTTTGAGACATGCATAGCTGTTTTAACTATTAAATAAAAATAATAAATTTAAATATAAATGAAAATTCTAAAACAAAATACATTGGCATTGCTCTTTCAAACAAATCTTCCTACAGTGCTTTGACCATTTACATGTATTTTAGTGCAAGCAAGCTGCTGAAAAAACTATTAATAATATTTGTCATGGGGAAAATGCATGTCTTTGTCTGAATGTAGCATTAGCTCATTTGTATCTTCACCTGTATGTCTTTTCTATGTTCTACATGTGATTTAACCATTACTTTACTAGACAACAAGAGATTAAGAATGCTTAGTTACCGCTTTTCATAGGTGAGAAATGTAGCATTCTCCTGGTTAAATGAGTCAACTTCCTTTTGCAATCTCGATATCTCTGCTGCCAAGTCAATCATTTTTGCTCTGAAAATGAAAAAAAGTATACCATGTACAGTCATGTACTAATGTTTTCTACTGCTTATGGAGTGCAAAGTAATTACATACACACACGGTTTACAGGTAGCCATTATGACTCCTGAAGGAAGATCATGAGTTCATCCTTTATTAAGATTTTTCCATACAAATAACCCAACCAGCCCAGGAAAGGATGGCCACACCATCCTGCCAGGTCTCTCCTTCTCTTTTCAAACAGTGGTGTGGGTCCTTTCACATCTCATAAGAACGAGATATTTAAAGTGAAAGTGCTGTGAGATGTTTTTTTTTTGTCCTTATCCAAGAAGACTAGGACGACTAACTGATTGCAGATGTCATTACAAAGGCAGCACTTTCTTCTCAGATATTTTAAGACCCTGAGTGTTGGTCTGGCTGTGTTTGAACCTGCAACCTCCCACTCAGCAGACAGGCACTCTCCCTTGAACTGAGCTTACCAAGTGGTAGTAGATTCGTCATTATGGTAGTAAATGAGAGTGACTTTACGGAAAAGTCAAATACAAATTTAAAGAACTGTAGCCTAAAATAACCTTTAAAATAATGTACAGCTGAAAGAACATCAAAACTTTGTCAAAGAAACTAGTACTTAAAAAAAAAAACAAAAAAAAAAACAATGAATTGCAAAGAAAATGCAAGCAAATCAAAATGATGTGATTAAGTAATGATTATCCTAAACTATTATATCCCCCTTCCCTTATGGGCTTGACAGGTGTATCTTTACCCACACTTACCGGATCTGTCCCATGTAGTATGACTTATCGTAGATTGTTCTTTGGGGACCTGTGTGTTAACATACAAATTTTATTGAGAGGTTAAGTCTTTAAATAAATTATGCAGTACTTAAAAGAGAAATTATACTGACAGTTATTCTTCCACTGCCTCCAAAATCACCACTACTCCCAATCTGTTAACCCTTTTAAGCCCAAGATGTGACAAACATCAATTATCTCCTAAACAATATCAAAACACAATCAGCAAGAGAAAAGGTTGTGAGAACTAATAATATAATCACCTGAGGGAAACTGCTTTGATCTTTTATCAAATTCTCTTAGCTCATCCTTTGGAATGGAGACCAGTTAATAGGAAAATTTATATGGAGATATTGGGGCTTAAAGGATTAATTCTGTAAATTAATGTTCTTACCTCTCCCAGCAGATGTCTTCATTCCTGTTAAACCTTGCTTTGTCATTGGTCTGTCAGCCACTCTGATTTGTGCATTCAAGGCTATCAGGGTGAGCAAAAGAGATGTAAAAAATGTAGCTTGTTTACCCATAAAGCAAGTAGGAGTTCTTCAGAACTCATTTAAATACATCCATATGTTCTAGATCAAATTGAAAGTGCTGTAAAAGGGAAAATCAGAGTTCCTGGATAAAAACCTGTCAGAGGAAGAGACTGAACCCATAACCACCTCAAACCACATATGGTGTCGATTCCAGGATTTGAACCTGCAGGGGCCACATTGGTAGGAGGTGAGTGCTCTTACAACTGTCACAGCTCTGTCACAGCTCTGCTTCCCAATATTATTAATATGTACAACATGACAGCAAGAATTGAACCCTGGACCTAAAGATCAGAAGTTCAAGGTGCTTTATACCACTTGACTACCATGACTCTTTTAGTAAAAGTACCTAGTATGGTAAGTATGAATAGGTTTAAGATATGATTTAGTGAAAATCTGTTAATAAAGAATGAGTGAATCTAAGAAATTAAACTGGGATAAATTGTCTTGACCAACACAAGTGCTATCCAAGATCACTAAAGTAGACAGTCTTAAAATAAAGAAATATAAATATTTTTTCCACATTACCTCCTCCCATTTCTCCTGCCCTGGAACCTGGTCGAGCAGTGCCTGGGACCTATTTAATGTCAGTGAAAGTTTACAGGTTATCAGCTGTAAGGCAAAAGTCACTGAAAATAAAACATAATCCGGTTTTTGCTTCTGGCAAAAAAAGAGGAAATGAACAGATCTACGTACATCATGAAGGTTGCCATTAGTTTTGAAAATTCTTAATAACAGATGTAAAATGACTAAATAAGCGGCATACCATTCCAGTGCCTGGGGGCATTCTCATTCCAGTACCTTAAAAATAAACAAAAACAAGGAACATTAACAACAGCAACAACAACAACAAACTTTATTAATAAACACATAATAATATTACAGAAGCAGCTAGCATGGCTATCCAAAAGGCTAGCTAAGGAGAGTTTACAGTTTACAAATAACTGAAATTAAAATTGTAATATGGATGAGGACTAGATAACACAATAAAGAGGAAAGAATTAAACAAATAAATTGTAAAAGTAGAAACTAATAAGCAAGAATTAATTTTGTATTTTAAAAGAAGGATTCAGAAACTAAATCACTTAATTTAGTATTATGAAATTGTTCAGGAACAGTAAAGAAAAACATTACACTTTGTTACCTGGAGGCCTACCCATGGCTATAATGTTTTATATTTAAGTCAAGTAAAGGAAAAGAAACATATAATCTGTACATTTGTATGCTACTTGCAGATAAACTGCTAAAAAAAAGGCTAACTAGTTGAGGTTGGATGTCAAAAAGACCACCTGCAACTGTCTTCGTCTATGGGCTTGTGACAGTGTATTTTAATATTCAATAAGCCTTGATGTTTTTCTTCTTCATGAAAGCAAAATATTTTTATGTTAACTCAAAAAAGGATACAACTTGGTGGAGCCATTCTTCCTCTTGCTCCACTTGCCGGTCTCATCCCTGCACCAGACGGGGGTCTGTATCCTTTTGCTGATGGTGGCCGTCCTCCAAAATCACTCCTGCACAACAACCAGAAAATTAAATACAAGGAAATTAAGGTATTTCTGTAGGCACAATATTACATATCTAACTATTTCAATCAAATTAACAGTACAAGTATATGCAAGTAAAAAGTTTACACAATGTAATAAAAAACCTTAAAATTTGGGAAAAGTTCCTCGAGTTCCTGAACTGTGAAGAGGAAAATGGGATGGGGGGGGGGGGGGGTGGGGGGTGAAAATACCTATAGTGTACATGTACATTTTAGCTCACCAGCAGTGCTGAATTTTATCACAAGCAAGCTTATCAAAAGGAGCAACATAATCTCGACCGTTCCTTAGTTACAAATTCCAGTTGTCCACTGACAGCTTGCCATCAACTAGAGAGCTACAGTCAGGACATTTTCACGAATAACCTTATCGTGTGAATTATTACGGGAAACCAAGGAAAGAGATTAAAAGGTTTATTGGAGGGTATAAAAAACTGCATCCTAAGTCTTAAGTAAATTAAATTTATATATAGGCAGAATAAGTCCAGTCTCCGATCAAGTAGGCATCGTTTATTTTATCATTATGCAACAACTACAACCTTACACATATCCTTGTTTTGCTAGTATCCACGTCAGACAATTGCAGAATTATTAAGAAAAAAGTTCTATTGAAATCACACATAACTAGAAAAAATAAAAAACAGAAATAAGAAAGAAATCGTACTCACATTTACTTGGCTTTTTCACGACTCGAGGAGCTTTATATTTTGAGAATTATATTTTCAGAAGCTTGCAATGATTTCTGGGTTAGTGGGTGAAACCGCAGGTCAATTTGATCTTAAACTCAAACTCTACCGAGGCTCCGAGGCTTTCTGGTCATTTTTCTACATTTGTTTTGGTTTACCCTGCTAGCAGAGGCTTTTCCCTTGTGTTTCTCAGCGTTGTACTGCCATTCTCTTTGCGGTTTTGGCTGCTCGCGTTTTGTTTTGGTTGGTTTTTTTTGTGCTCAAGTCTCTTCCGGGAATTGCGAGACAATGGAGTCGTGAACAATTTTAAATTTTGGCCCTAAAGGTTCCTAAAATTCGTCTAGACCTCTGGTAAAATTCGTCTTAAAAGATTAGGGGTGTTCCACGGGGGTAGTCCGTGGAACGGGTCTACAAAGGGGTCCGTGGACAAGGTCCACAGAGTTGGTTCATGGACCGGGGGTCTATCTTTTGTATACGTCCCGTTTGGGCTACAAAGCAAAATTAATTACAAAATGGAGATCTTGCTCCCCATGGAAGGGGGGGGGGGGGGGGGGGGGGGGGGGGAGGTAACAAGGGAATGGCAGTAAAGCAAGTATCAGTAGTTAACCTATTTGATATGACGCTCAAACACTTGAATTATTTCTTCATTGATTTTTGAAATTAACGAATGACACAATTGAGGCACGTTTGGGTTACAAAACAAAATTTAATTGCACAATGGAGTTCTTGCTCCCCAAAAATATCGAAAGAGATTGACCCAAACGTGACGAAATTATAGAACGTTAGGTAAAAGAAAATGAAATTATGAAACAAGAACATGAGACTACGTAGAAAAAGAAGCCGGCGGTACTGATGATCTCTACATCACTACTTGATAGGCGTCGGAGCGCAAAACAATTCCCATGCAGTTTAATGAGATGATCCGGAACACCGGCTTGCATTGGAAATCTCCTCCCCGCCCCTGTCAGAAACGATGTGGAGAGTACAGTTCACTGGATTCAGGTATAAAATGGTGTGAGACCTGAACCGTGGGATGTTACACGGCGGAAGAACGGTGCGGCATCAGGAGGTGCTGGGAAAACAGAAAGGCAGCGAAATCGCTTGCGGTGAGCTAAAAAAATTAAATAAGCGCGTTGGGACGTGAATATGATAGCCATCACAATCAAATTAATCCTAAATGTTCGTTTCATCCTTATCCCAAGTTAGACTCGCGGGCCCGCAATGCAAGCAAAACATGTGCTTTGTGGATTCTTTGTCATGGCAATGGTTGATAATGATGAATTTAGCCGAAGTATAAATTAAACTGACGCATTTTCATCCGCTAAGTACATAAAAAATGCCAGACCGTTATAAATGATAACTGATTTCCCTTCATCGGAATAAAACCAACAACGCAGGAAATTTACTTTTCTTTCTTTGCTAGCACTTGTTGCCATTAAAAAAAAAAGCAGAATATTTGTGTAACGAACAGAAAAAGAAAACGAAAGGGCAAAAAGGAAACTTGCTAAAAATAAAGGAAAATATAAATAAATATAAATAAATAAAAAGCCCAAAGAAAAATAACGCAACTAAGTTCTACCCGTCTCTAACTTAGTAAGAGCAACTCAATAACGCGGTTCTGCAGGCTGCTAGCGAGAGCAAAGCTGACATGTTTTCTAGAAGGGTGTGACGGTATTCCATAACATGAATTTAAAGTACTAGTATTAAGTATGAAATTTAAAAGAGCTAATTGGATGCTTAACAAAAGACTGGATCAAATTCTACTCAGTTAATCGGCTATTGTAGCTCAAGTTATTATCCCCCCCCCCCCCCCCGCCTCTAAGTGTTTGCGCACTTTTATGAGTGAGGCTTCTTTAAAATAAGCTGACTTTTCTGGTCGCGGTATGTATTTACAGACCTTTTTACCTAAAAAGATAAATATTTCATTACATGGGATAGCCACTAATTAGACGAAACACTTATGGAATGCGACACTTAATAACCATGGGCAAATAACTTATTCAAATTTCAATTATTTTTCTTCTTTATGGTTCTCCTTCTAATTTCTTTGGCAATATATTTAACTGATGCGAAACGAATCTAACGATACACGAGTCATTTCCATTCATTCAATATTCACTCAGAATCAGCTCCAAATTCGTGGAGCAACTTATGAAAGGAACTTGTCTGTAAAATGTGATTTTAGAAGATAAAATCTTCCAAATGGAAAAATCATTAACTGTGAAGGCTGGGGGATCTTAGTGGCATCGTCGTTTCGGTTACAAGGAGTCTTTTTCGCCGCTCTAAACAGTACATAATTAGAAAGGTAAGACATTTCTTTTCATCAAAAATCAAATCATTTACTCGAATCCCTCAAACTTTTTCAAGAAGAATTATTCCAGTCTTCTGTAAACGGATGCTAGCACTGAATTCAAGTGAATGTCCTTCGATACACGCATGATTTCCAGATTTTAGCAAACAGTTCTTTCAAGCCGATTCATCATCATTATCTTCTTTTATTTCGTCGCTTTTGGTTATCTTGCGTGAAGTTATGTCGTTAATTCAGTAGTTAGAATAACTAACACTTCACGTTTTAAGATGTCCAAGCTATTTTTGACAGCTCGATCAACAAATAACTATAGTTTTAAATGTGTTTATACGTTTGAACACCGAGGAACACTCCCACAGTATTGTTTGCTTTATCTTCAGTGCTCAAAAGACAACAAGGATAGCAATTCATACAAATACAGTTTTATTTTTTAGGTCTAGTAACCTGAATTTCATTATCTTTCAAAAACAATACATTTAACGTTGGCGCGTCACATAAATCAACGAACTCGCGTTTTGAGTGTGGGAAATGAGAGATATGAGAAAACTTTTAGTAGTAGACAAAACGGAGACAAAAACGTTATAGTAACCACAGTGTAAAAAGTTTTTGAAAAATCTTGATAAGCGCCGATGCCGAACCAGTTATAATTATCCAATGGCCGTTCACAAGTAAAACAGAAGAAAGTGGGTTAAGTGATAGTTATGATACCGTTAGGATGGGTAAATGCAGTTTTGATTAAATACATAAAACACATAATTAAAGCGCTTAGGAATTATCCCACTTTATTACCATTTATGGTCTCAAAAAGGTATTTAAACGGGTTAGATTTAGATCTTGATCATTGTTTTCTCGCAAACCGAAATAACTTTTCAGATAAATATCAATATGGGTACCAAAATCCAAGAAAAGTGATAATGATGAAACATGCAAAAACGTTTTCGTGGTCAAAGAACTGATGATGAAAAAGATTCCTAACGAAGAACTAAACCTCAATTTACGTAGTTCAGTAACTACAATGTCCAACCTCATTGAAATAAAAATGGTATCACTTTTCTTTTTTCGAATTCTAAATGTATATTATTGTTCTAATAACTAGATTGGTTGCATGCATCCGCAAGAAAGACAAAGAACCGACCGACAAACTGTTTATCAAAATTTTGATCAACAAAAATGGCAACGTTAATTTTGGCATTGTTTCAGTATATATATATATATATATTGTTCTAGAGAATGATTAACAAAATTGCATTTATGTTGGACTACTGTTGTTAATCTTTCCGCCAAAGTGAAAAGCAAACTGAAATTACTTTTGACTTTACCTGACAGCCGCCCTACTTGACGCTTCATCTCGAATTCGATTCCGTAGCGGAAGTCACTTATTTCCAACTGATCCTATTTATTTAACAGAATAGATATGTCAGCTTTATTCATAAGAGGATTATTCTTCCTGATTTTCTGTCTTTCCATGGGACATATGGCCCCTGGGTAAGTATGTTTTCACGATTAAAAACGTACACGCGTTTAGACCCCTCTCGCCTTAACGAATGAGTCGTCCTTCCTGCCTTAGACATATACAGTAAATGCAAGCCTGTAATGGCCTCTTTTCAAGTGTGAAAGCCAAACAGTTCCAAACGAGACTATTACTTACCAAAAATGCAAAAATATCAAAGCCTTACCTAGGGGGGGGGGGGGGGGGGGAAGTGGGGGTGGGGGCAAGGGGGCAGCTGGACCTCTTGAGCCAGACACATCAAGTCTGTTGATGGATTTGTTTTCTTTAGACTCAGTTATTTCAATTATAGTAACTTACAATTGTTTGCCTTCGGCACTCGCGATAATGCCTCTCCATTACAAAAACCCTAACTACGGCCCGAATATTTATGCTATATGTATGCTCATAAGCATCAACATCGTTTATTCAGACGTTTTCAATTGTAATCCTGAACTTGTTATAAATTTTCACGGAAAGGTATAAAAACAAGCACTGCATGGTTTAGCCTCATGTCATATATGACGTCATATTTTGTAACCAAGACAACTGCTTGTCACTTGACTTTCCATGAGCATATCTGTTAAAAAAGGTCAGCACTCGTTAACATCCGTAGAAAGGCCCTTTGACACCTTATGAAGTTTACACAAATTAGATTGAAGTACACATAGCATCAACCCCAACCCAAAAAAGAAACCTAACCAGTTTCGAAACAGTGCTAACCCTAATCAGTAAAGGAAGTGCTTAACCCTAATCAGTAAGGGCAGTGCTTAACCCTAATCAGTAAAGGTAGTGCTTAACCGTAATCTGTAAAACGCAGTGCTTAACCGGCTAATCCAAAACGATAAGGAATACTACGTTGTGTAAACTTCATAAGGTGTCCAAGGGCCTTTCGACAGATGTTAAAAAGTGCTGACCGTTAAAAAAGGCCACCGTACAGGAGGGGTCCAAAGATGACTTTTCGAGTGCACAACGTTTGTCAGAGGAAAAGAACCGATTGTGGGATGAGTATGTTGCTAACCCACAACCCAGCACTCAAAACTTCAGTTATCAAATATTTTTACAGCGGTAGATTTTCCTAATCATTTCAAGTCTATACAACTAAATTGCACTGACACCACCCTGTTATATTCTTTGCTTTAAATAAGCGTGCTTTTGTTACGGTTAACGGGCCTCTTAGTTCCTCAATTGGGTAATTACGGTATACAGGGGGTTGTTTACTTCCTTCTCTACAGATGCTAAAGGGGCATGGTGAGAGTGATTGCGGGTGCAAAAATTCGGTTAGGGTTAAGGGTTTCGCGCCTGCGCTATTTTTGCGCAGCGGAAATTCAATCACACGTCAATGAACCTCTGTGGAGTAGAGAAGGTGTTCCACGCAAGAAATAATTTTTTGCTTCAACATAGAGCTTCTGCCCAAGAAAGCACTGACATGGACAGAAGTGAAATTCCAAACGCGTCTGCCATTTTGGACCAGCGTCTTAAAGATATTAAGTACGATAACAAGGAAAGGCCTTCGGCTGGAGGTACGTTTCTTACTGATGTAATTTTTCGAATAACATTAGGGGCGGATACATGCAGGGGGGTTCTTTGGATGCTCCCCGTCTCCCGGGATACACTCCCCATTCGTATCCCACTGAAATTTCCATCTTAATTCAGTTACGTACTTTGAATCTGATGTAAACTTACCCCACCGACTCCTGTCAACATCCCACACTTTCCCCTAGACTGTTAGCAACAAGTTTACAGAATAGAGGAAACCTATCGTCATATTGTCAGCAGACGTTCGAAAGGGAGAGAAAAAAGACAGGTCTGCTAGAACACGAAGAACGCGCGAGGAAGGAGGGAAGGCATCGTGCGTCTTTTGCGTTCTCACGCCCGATTCCCATTTCCATCTTTCTTTCAAACGCCTGCCACGCCACACTTACCCAAGATAGGAACAGAAAGCACAAAATGTACGGATGGTACATAGAACATCTTACTACAGCAAGCATCACGGATGTGGTGGCACCCAGGGCGCTAGACTTGAAAATCCTTGGTTCAAACCCTGATCACCAAGAGCTGGAGTTTTATTCCACTGCAGAGCCAAAAGTTTAAATCTTCGATCCCATGTGTAAGTAATAGTTATCTGCTGTACCCCGTGCCAGATGGGATTTGTCCGTGTAGTTTGAATTGTCTGCCTCTGAGAGTCTTCATTGTTCCTCTACTTTCGAGGGATAAAACGACACCGTTATAAAGGAGAACTTTTAAGCCACTTGCCTCGAGAAATTTAACCAAGTCGCGGCGGCAAGGATAGTCGCAGTTAGAGGGTTTTTCATCACAAGAAAACCTCATTCAAGTGGTCTACATTTTCTTGTTTATTAGTTACCCCTGCACAAGAACTATCTCACTGGAGTGACTGTGGTGATTCCTGGGAGACCTGTGGCTCTCGTGCGGTTTTTCATTTTACCTAAGCTTTTTTTTTCTCTTCTAGACAAACCTGTTAAAGTATACCTCAGCATGGCTATTCAGTCATTTACAAACATAAAGGAATCAAACATGGTGAGTCTTACTTGTTGTATAAAATTTCGAGCATGATCAGTAGTATTGACTTTAAGTTTTACTGCACTTTTATGGAATATTTTATCGGTGGAATCTCATTAATTAATATGAGGTGATTAAATTAACGTCGATGACGTCATAAGAGTCATGACTATTAAAAACGAATCTCAACTGGTACCTTAAATCACTGCATCTTTGAACAATTATGCTTGACTGCGTTTTATTCGACGACGACATCGACCTTAATTTAGCCCACGTCATAAAAATGACATTCACCTTGAAAAAAGGAACCGTTGTACAATAATCCTCTCGACAAATATCTCCTTGCCTTAACTTGTGTTAACGTATCACTGTTATTGTTGGTTTGCACATGACGTCACTAAAATTCAAACTAAAAAACTATCGATCCTACCGAGATTTTACTTTCACGATACATTAGAGCAGTTGAAAACTAATTTTCATACAAATTTTTGCTTCAAAAGGGCTCTTGGTTTTGCGATAGAGTACGCTTAAATTTCTAAGCTTTGCGTGACGCGGCATTTACATGACGGCCAAGAGAGCTGTCATGTAGGTTAAAAAAAATGACTTATTTCAGAAAATTTTGCTATCTAAACAGTTCATGTATTAGAAAAAGTACTACTTTAATGTTTATGAGTTTCTCGAAGAATAAATTCACGCTTTTGCAGCAAAACTCCGTAACAGATGTTTCTGTTGGTTTCCGTCCGCCATGTTGGAGTTCACCCAGGTGAGCACCTGCATGGCGTCTCCATACAAATCTCTATAAGTTTGGGTAAAACATTTCTTCGGATATCTCGTATACAAAATATTCATCTGACCTGAATCTTGGCGAGGGTCTTTGTATATGCACCTCCTTTAATTTCCCAGAATCTGGACTTTATCCATTGAACGGTTTTGATTTTTATTTTGATCTATTTTGAATGGCGTGACACTGAAAACCAGCAATAGAGATTGTTCTCTTTTTTAAATGTTTGGTTTTTGCAGTAATTTGTCTATCATGTCAAGAACCTACAGAGTCTTTTAAGACAACATCAAGTGGCGAAAATCTCTTGGCTAATGGTTTGCCAGGTGATCTGTGACGTCATTGCGGGGGCCTGGGGAAAGAAATTTTAATGCCGTATCCCATAAACCAACGCGCGCACCAATTCAATTCAATTCAATCTGTTCCCGTCAGCTTTGGTTTATGGGATACGGCATTAAAATTTCTTTCCCCAGGCCCCAGCAGTGACGTCACAGATCACCTGGTGTATGGTACCGCGGCAGTGTTAGCTCAGTTGGTAGAGCGTGTTGGCTGCAGAGCGGGAGGTCGAGGGTTCGATTCCCGGGGCCGGACCAATACTCAGGGTCTTAAAATAACTGAGAAGTGAAGTCACTCCCTTTGCAGTGCAAGCGGCGAGACCTTCGCGTGGCTCGGATGACCACGTAAAATGGCGGTCCCGTCTTCAGTTGGAGACGTAAAATATAGTGTCCACAATTGGTACTTTCGTGCTAAATACATGACACTCAAATAAAGCGCATTTTTTTTTGTCAATTTTGTTGCAGGAATTTACAACGTCAATGTATTTGCGTCAAGAATGGAAGGATAGGAGGTTAGCACATGGCTTAGAAGGGAGGCTACCAGTAAAAGGCAAAGATACAGAAGATATATGGCGACCAGATACTTACTTTACAAATAATAATGACTACAAGTTGTACGAGGATAACCAACTGGCTCTCATATCTAAATATGGACACGTTTACTACAGTGCAAGGTAACGCAAAGATCCCGTATAAAACAAGTTCACGCTTAGCAACTGTTTGAAACCAGCCTTTTTTCAGTGAGCTATAACTTAGGCTGATCAATGAGCTCTTTATTTTGAATTGGAAAAGGCATTTACTAGCACGTCAGTTATCGGGGCCCTTACATACAAACTTGATGAAATGCCAGAAAAAGCCCCTTTTTTGCTTCAGGCTTGGAACTTTTGTGGGTTAGATGACTTAAACTAGCTAACTCAACCTGTTTAATTATAATAACTTTGAACAACATAAAGCCAGCTGGACAAAAAAAATTGATTCAACTGAAACCTAATTAGGTCCACAATTCAGCCAATGTCATCTGCGTTCTAGCCACAATTTCTAAACACTCTTAGACAAGATTTAAGACACCATTTTTGTACGGTTAAACATTAACATTTTTTACAGAAATGAGTAACTGCTACTTAGACAAACATAAAACTTGCTTTTCACCCACCTCCTTCGCAGAAATGCCAGTTTCGGTTCGGAATAATCAAGAAATCCTCTTACTCTTTATATAGGCTATTTGTTGTTGCATCATGTCGCATGTACCTACACAAGTTTCCAATGGACGTTCAGAAATGTAGTATAATACTGGAAAGTTGTAAGTATCAGTAGACAATTTAGTTTTCTCAGGCTGGCGTACGCCTCGCCCCGTGTAAGTGTTGGATTCCACGCTCTGGACTCCGGATTTCAAGTACTGGATTCCGGATTCCAATCGTTAAGGGAATTTTGGATTCCTCGAGCTGAATTCCGGATTTCAAAGCCCAGGATTCCGGAGTCCACAAACAAAAATTTCCTGGATTCCGGATTACCTTACAGGGGGTGAATATGATAGAAAAATGTTGGCCTTCTGTATGTTGAACATAGGATAAATTGCATTCGGTGCAACGCTATTCCCGCACTCTTCTTTTCATCCAGCATCTCCAGCATTTCCGGATGTGGGGTCTTTCCTGACGTTTCTCACTCTCGTCTCCAAACTCCTCAGTGTTTTTCTCCAAGTAATTTATTTCCTTGGCCATGCGAACAATAGAAACCACGGGATACGGAGACGAGAATGTGTGCTACGAACGTTCCATTTACACGACTCGTTTTATCCCAACAACGAAGTCGTTCTCGAGTGAACAGAGTTTAAGAGTTTTTGTTTATCTTCTTAAGTCGCCTATACATTAGATATGGTGGAATACCGCTGGAAGGATTACGAGCCCGTTAAAATCCTCAATATGGAACTTGCAGAGTTTGATTTGACCAACACGGAGCACAAAGCTGAAGATGTCGAATATGTAGCGGGTAAGCTATTGTGATTGCTGCACTGTAAAGTTTGACCTTGACATCCTTGGTCCTTTGGTCTCCTTTGGTATATTATAACAAGATTATAAATGTTAAACCCTAAATGGATTTTAATCTTTGGTAGCAGGAGCCCAGCAGATAGCAGGGTGATAGGCTCCTGTTTGTAGTCAATCTCGAGGGTGAATTCAGAAAAAATAAGAAAGAGGGGACCAACGGTTTTGTTGTTACAGACTTCTAGGTAGTTTTTAAAAACTAAAACAAAATTTTGGCCAAGAAAGGGGAGCGTGCACACCTCGGCCCCCTCGGTAAACTTGAAGTCACGTGACTGACGGTAAAGTACACAGGTGTGGCGGTCTGAGCAAGGGCAAGACAAGTAAAACTGTGTTGTCTGCCAATTTTCAGAAAGACCCAACTAAACATTTGGTACACATAGTATGTATAGAAAGTTGGAGAAATATCCTGTTTCGGGTGTGGAAAGTTGATCAGTAGTTTTTCACTGGAGTTGGACGGAAATAGGAGGGAAAGATTAAGCAAATGCGTCTGTTGTTTTTAACTCACCTAGGTAAATACCGAGACATGATTGTAACATTCACATTCAGCCGGAGAATCGGTTATTATCTGATCAATTTCTATGTACCTTGCATAATCATGGTCATTATGAGCTGGATCGTGTTCTGGATGGATCGTAACAACATCGGCGACCGAATCGCCCTCGGAATCACGACCGTGCTCACGATTGTCTTCTTGCTCGGCTCGAGTAACAGTACAATGCCACGAGTAAGCTACCCGAAGGCTATCGACTGGTATCTCATGACTTCGTTCATCTTCGTGTTCACGACGCTGATAATGTGCCTGCTGATCTTTCGATTTGATCGACAAGTGAGCAAGCGCCAAAAGCCTCCAAGATCGGTCAGCTGTGATACTCATGCTGATGGAATGCAGGTAGGTTCGCCTTATCTCGTGTCTCGCCAAAAAAAGTTCAGGACTCGGTTGTTCAAAAGTTGGATAGCGCTAACCACCGGATAAATTATCAAGTGGATAAGTATTAGGGAAACCACTTGCGTCATCCACTGGATAGTGATTTTTCTAGGGGATATCGCTATCCACCTATTAAACAACCAAGGCCAACAGTTTTGAGGTTAATTGATCTTGAGAAAACGCTTAATAAAACACAACAAACGCACTTCGCTTTGGCTCAGTCATGAAGTGACGTTATCAGGTACCAATCTCCCAGCGCGCTGTTAGGTTTGCCACAAGTGGCTCAAACGAAAAGTTGGAAAAATATGGGAAATAATGGAGTGTTTACTGCACTAAATTGAGCTGATAACACCAAAACACCTTTTTAATATTTTTTTTATTCACTCAACATTTCTACGATTAAATGTGATTAAAATTTTCATTGTGCAGTAAAAACTGTTTTTTTCCTTATTCCCGGCTATTTTCTTCACGTTCCCGAACTTTTTTCCGTTTCCCTTGAGGGTTCGAGTTATCGGGAGTCAGTCGAGGGTATATTACAGGCTGCCATTGTCCCCCTAAAAACAGCCATCACACTGCGCATGAGCAGAATGCAGTTATCTGAAGGTTATCACAATCCTTTTTTTCCCATCAGATGATCGAGGAACCGGAAAATCGCAGCCGTGCATCTTACTATGTTGCTGATTCTCATGGGGCCGTGTATCCCATCGTCCGTAGCGTGTCGGGTCTCAAGTCAAAAAATATCTTGAAGCCAAGTTTTCTCAAGAGGATTTGCGGCCTACCGAGTCACATTACCAAAGATACCCTGGGAATAGCGTTAAACAACTTCTGTAGAGTGTTATTTCCTTTAGCGTTTTTGCTGTTTAATCTGATATACTGGTTAGTTATAGCTACATAGAGGGACCTGGCTGTAGGAGATTCGAAGCAACTGAAAACGCTGGCTAAATCTGCTGGCAATGAATTTCACATTTCCAATTTGTTGCCACTTAAAAAGAGTGAGCCATGACGAAACATTCATCGGTACTTTTGTTGATGAATTTTTCCATATTTGAGTACAAAATACATCATAGCCTTTCGAACGACAACAGAAAGACTTACTGTGGTCATGTAAAATGTGACCAAGCTGTAATCAATAGTTTTTGAGTGATTTTTTCCCAAACACCCCTGAATGAGATTATATTGATACCAATTCTTCCTTGAAGTTTTAAGCGATACGAAATCTTGGCGACACTGCCTTGTAAAGTTGTAAATAGACGTCAATGCAAAGTAAAACGAGATTTTCTCCTAAGAACTCCCATTTTGCTGGATAACTATACGGCAACCATCCTCTTCTAAATATTTTAATAAGTGCCTTTTCTGGGGAGGCAAATCTCCGCAAATGTTTCGTTTCTCAACTTCCTCTTTATCATAGAATTTAGTGAGTGTTTGGATCTTGCCGAAAAGGTTTCACCGATACCTCAATAGTTTGAGCCTGGGTTCCTAAGAAAAAAGGCTTGGTTATAACCTTTCATTGATTATACATTTAAATAAAATTTTTCATCCTGTAGCGTTGTTTCTGACAGTTTTTTTTTTGAAAAACCACTTGCTAGTAACGTCCACCAGAGAAACGAAACATTTTAAGAGGATTGCCTAATACGTTGTATTGTTATAAGGCTGGAGAGTTTTTCCCAACAGCGCGCGCTCTCATTGGTTACTTCGAGGTCAAAATCTCTGAGCGGGCAACATTGGGCGACCCGCACCTCTTTGAAAGATTGTTTTTGATTAGCTGGGAAAACAATAGGGATTGTGACGTAACAATGCTCCTATCTCTGACAACAATGGAAGTGCAGATTATAGGGGACCAGTGAAATAAGAGGTTTAGAACGGTGCAGGTCTAATTTGGCAACATGCAAAATCTATGACGTCAGACGGTAACAGTGCACTGTTACCCGCGAGTAGGGACTTTAATATCCAACGACACGACGGCCACGAGAACGTCGCTTAAAAAAGTGCATTTGCGTTTTGTCAGTCTTTATAGGGATTATTCGCACCCAATTACTTTGTTAAATGTAGGCGAATCCTCCTAAAGCTGAATTTCAAGGGACCACATCCAAGCTCAGAAAGAGAAATAAAATTTCGTCGTTGCGTCGTAGTCGTGCACAAACGGGAAAGAAATGTACAAAAAAAGGGTGATGCACGTGCAAAGTTGTTGTTTTGCTTCTAAAACCTAGTCCCTCGGGTAACAGTTAACTTTGTTTCCCTCGAATCTCGAATCAAAATTAACTGTTTCTCGAGGGACCATTAATTAAGTGTTTCTTAATAAAACGAACTTTATTGTGTATTTGCACTTTAAAACTGTGAGGCGAATTGTAAAATGTAAACAACGCAGAAGGGCAGTTTTCGGTAATTGTATTTAAAAAATGGACTTTGAGCTGTTGTTGTTAAGTTGACAAGAATTGTAAAGTTTGCATCGTTTATTATTTTTTTCTGCTTTAGCTAGACACGTAAGTTTTCGCAGGGAGTTTTGCAACTGAAATGTGTACGTTATTGCTGCCTAACCTGTGCTTTTATCAGTTGATCGTTGTTAGCCCAATGACATAAATTTTTGGTAACTGACATTTCGGAGACATTTTTTTGTTTTGGGCAATCAATGAAAAAGGACGAGCAGAATTTACCTATACTTTTCGTGCTTGTGGTGTAAAAATGAGAAACATTTTCTCAAATAAATCATTAGAAAGGATCAAGCGTTGCGTCAGTTTTAGTTGATAATCAAAGTGACACTTTTCACGAGTTTTTTGTTTTGTATTTGTTTTGTAAGAATCTATCGGTTTAAGCGCCTGTACTCACTTCGCGCAGCGGAAATCCAATAACGTCCCATCGAACCTCGGCGGAGAGAGGTTCTTTCCTCTCCTTCAAAAAGGCGACGAGTTCGGTGCACCATTGACAACGTTCGTTTTCTTCCTTTATATTTCTCTCTAAGACAGATGTCAGAGAAGGTTGGAAACACATTAGCACTCTTTCAGCTCTCTACGATTGAATGTGTTGGTGTTTAAGTAAGATTCGTATGAACCCCGGCTTCACTTTAATGATACAAGATGGGCGTCAACCCTGCCTGCTAACTCAGCAATGGCTCGTTTAAGACGAGGAGGATCCGTGAAAAAATATACAAAAAGTTCCTTTTCCATGAGTTTTAAGCTATCCGATCGGAGCACCTGGGGAATAAATAAAATAAAACTGGTGTAAGGCAACAAGAAAAAAAAAATACCACTTACCACAAGCAAAACCTCTGTAGCAGTATTAATTGTATACCTTCTTCTTGGACTCGCAGTCTTTTATAATGTCTTTTATGGACTGTTCTAGTGTTACAAGAAGTTCATCCAACTGCCTAAGGCCATCCGCTATACACTATAATATAACAGACAAACAACAACAAAAAAATAAACAATAAATCTATCAATGAATATAGCAGGCAGCGAGCTCGACTGGTATCTTGTAACCCCAAATTCAACCCCCCTCCCCCACCACCCATCACAGCAACACTTAAAAATAGCCACTGGTGCTATACATACAGGGTGACGCATGCGCACTGCGCTGTTTAGGTAGGGATCTTGGGTTGGTGGGTGACAGTAATAGAACGACCACAAGTACGAGATTTGACTGAAAGTTTTTTTTCGAGTACAGTTAAAAAAATACACCCTGGAAAGCTTCATTTTACTATTTTACACCAGAAAAGTTTAACTCGGTCAATTTTTATTGAAGGAAGTTGAGCCCTCTCACGATCACAAAATGACAAAACTTCTAACGTTTGATAACTTGTTGCCTCCACTACGACATTCTCGCTCAAACTCGTAGTAGAATGACGACCCTTTCCCCGCCAAAATGACGCTGGCACTACGGTCGAATACCTACTAACGGCCATCACCCCACCATAGAGGGTACTTTTTTGGCTGACAGTCCATACATTGGCTCTTGTTTAAACCTCTCTAAAACAGACACTTTCTTCTGTCCCTGCCTAACGTGGTCTTTGTGGAGGGGTTTAACTTTATTTCCAGGTGATCTGTGACGTCATTGCGGGGGCCTGCGGAAAGAAATTTTAATGCCGTATCCCATAAACCAACGCGCGGACCAATTCAATTCAATTTAATCTGTTCCCGTCAGCTTTGGTTTATGGGATACGGCATTAAAATTTCTTTCCCCAGGCCCCCGCAGTGAGGTCACAGATCACCTGATTTAGTATTGACTGAAAATCTTGTACTCGTAGCCGTTCTCGTCTTCGTAGAATCTAAAGATCTCTAATCAGCGACACAAACCTGCGGACTTAGTTGTGGTAGACCTCTTGTTGTTGTAGATTCCCCATAAACTGTCTTCGCACACTGCTGAAGGTTATGCTCTCTAAAAAAAGAGAAAAAGAATGGATCACACCTTATAAAAGAAGCCAAAAATATGAATCTAAGAAGCATTCCAAAATCTCCACACAGTAGAAAAATACGTTCTGTAGAAATAACACTTTTGAACAATGTGTTCTTGGAATGGAATTTGAACATGTGGCCACGTGATCACGCTGCGCATCGTGTATTTACATGCAATCTAGAGAGAATGAAAGGAGCAAATTTAAATTAACGTACAGTTGTTTCCAAGCTTCCTCCTGTTTGCTGCCCGAGGAAGACAGGGACTGGGTCAAGGATTCGAGCTGAGCTGCTAACTTCTGACTCCATTCCACTAACTGACTGAAAGCCAAGAAAATTTCTTTGGTGCCATCTACCTCCCCCTTAGGCGAGCTTTCAAGTACACGGAAGAGTCTTTCCATGAAGTGATCTCGGCTGTCAATAGTTCCCCTGGAGGGGTGGGATGGTTGAGCAGCATATTCATCCATCACTGCCTGACGTGGGAGTTAAGAAAAAATCCTTCTTGATACGTTTGACGTTGCTTGTAGTTAAATCCCAAGTGCTGTAGCCAAGTTAACTGTATTAAGCTAACATTAGCGCTTCTTCATTAATCTGTAAATGTAGTGACTATGTAGACCGCTTAGAGCAGAGGGTGATTCATCGCATTTGCAATTTATCGGAGCCTGAGAAAACAACCGACAATTCGTGACGCTACCACTGGTTTCCTCGCGAAATGACGTCTGACGAAAGACTGCAGAAATTTTATACTAATGACGTGTCCCTTCCCAGCTCTGGGATTGGTTGAAGCAAATTTCCCTTGCGGCACAACCAATCAGAAGCGCTAACTAGGTCGGGGTAGTGACACGCCATCAGTATGGAATTTCTGCGCATGTTCCACAGTCGTCATTTTCCGTCTAAACCAGTGGTGGAGACCCAAAACGTCGGCTCTTTCCGCAGGCTAAATTTGCCAGAGCCTTTTTTGTGTAGTTATACAACATTCCTCACCAAAGGTGGAGGGAGAGAACGTTGCGTGACGAGGACACAATAGCGGCTGCATAGTAGAGTAAGCTTACATTATGACCTACCAAAATCTGCTTAAGACAACATTATAGAGCGATTTTCGTATGACCTTGAAAAATGGTTTCGGTACAGTGTTCGTTATTTGTTTCATCAGCCAATAAGTGAAAAGATCAAAACATGGACTCTTCGTTTTCCCGCCAAAGAAAACCCTAATATGGTGAAGGCATTGTTCGATTGGCCAATAGTGTTGCAGTATGACGTCAAAGCGAAGTATCGATTGATTTCTAGAAAGTTCTTGGGCATGACCCGAGCGTTCGCTTAACCAACCAAAAGCCACGCGCGTTTGTATCCGTTCGATAAACCAATCAAATCGCTCTATTTCCGTTCGTTTGTTTTTTTTGTTTTGTTTACGCGTTTTTATTTCAAGGTCATACGAAAATCGCTCTATTGTAATGGTACTGTATTTAAACTGTGTGCTAATACAAGGTTAGGGGATAATGTCAAGTAATGAGTGAGTGATGATAGCAGGATACATAGCGAGATTCAAGTCCCCTAACTGAGTCCTCAAGTGTTCTCTCTAAAGTGCTGAATAAACGGTGAGTGTTGCGATTCCTACGGCCTTCAACTTCGAGAGCCATCGAAAAAAACTCGTGACGGGAACGCTGAAGCAAAAGTTGAGTGATAACCTAAAGAAAAAATAATAAAAGGTTTTTAGACAAACTATCCTTAGAAAAGTTTGTTCTAATCTCATATTTGTATTAAATCAATTAAATAAAATTGGTAAAGGTTTGAACACAGGATCCATTTCATAAGTAAGTTGAGCATGATCGTCCGGCTAACAGAGTCCTGAATAGGACTGTTGTTGTTGACAGTGACTGACGTTTCGACAACCTGTGCGGTAGGCAAATTCAGATTCAAAGTGATTTGTACCACGTCAGTGGATGGTATTCTAAACACTGGTTATTGACCTGATTGGTCAATTATATTGCAATGTTATTGGTCATCTGTGAGTTAAGCCGTGATGTTATTGGCTGTGAAGACTCTTAATAAAGCTATTACTAACAATACATGACTTTATGATATGAGCTGGCATTGCCTCGGAAGATCGGGTAGCACCAGTAAAACCTCATTCACAAAATGTCTGATACCATCCATACAATGCTCCTCCTTGTCTTGCCAGAAAGGGGAACCTTTAGGGTTTTATATTCCTCCTTCTCACAAACACTACTCCGTCTTTCTTATCATCAGCTACAGCCTCTCTGTGCTGTAATAATTCAACACTTTTCTTACTTCATTTATCCTGGATCCTCTTCCCTCCTCCCTCTCCGGCCACACTACCCTGCTGTCCCTTCCCCCCCCCCCCCCCCCAATTACACCCCTGCTACTCTGCATCTATTTCTTCAGAGTATTTTTTGCATACACTGTATACCTGATCTTGCTTTGATGTGAAGTAATCCTGCCTTGCTATCTTCAGTTCATAGTCCCCTTTAAGGATACTTGTGGCTTGTAGCTCTCCCAGCTCCTGTACCAGTCCAGGCAGCACCTGCTCAGAAAGGTCCCCTATCTCCATTTTGACTTGAGAAAGAGCCTTTTGAACTTCAAGCAGTTTGGCACTGTTCAAAATAGTAATGGAAAAAAATCACTTTAAGGGTGACCAGCACATTAATTTTTCATGTGGTCACACGAACAGGTGAACCTTTTGCAATAAACTAGTTTAAAAGCAACTTGCATAAAGCACATAAAATTGGCTAAAGTATTGTTCCTTTCACTGTAAAATATCACAGAAATCATTGTCTTACAGGTGACAAAAATATCTGTTTATACATAACCATTGATGCTAGGTCTCTCAGCAGTGTTTTTGCCCAATTAATTACAATCCCTGTCCAGGATTAACTGAAATTGTACACTCCACTTTATGTATTTATTTATTTTAGTATCACCTTAGGTTTTCAGTGCTTGGAGGGCTTGTCTCCCATGATAAACTTTTCAATCTTTCCTCTGCTGCTTTGAGTGCTGTGCTTACGCCCATTGCAGCAGCCATGTTGTGAATTCTTTTACTTTCACTTGAAGCATAACTGCAACGTTAATAAATTAAAGGAGCAAAAATGCAATAATTTATAAACTAGAGACATGGTCATAATAGCTTATTGAGGAATTCAACTAAAGAAGTGTAAACCAGCAAGAGCTACATAATGTAAATCAGCACCTATCAAAACAATTGTTAAAGATGGTGTAGAATTAATACATAGTAAAGCAAGAAAAAACCCTGAAAGTTTTTAAGTTGGTTACACAGGACACCCAGGAATTTTACAGGATTCCCAACAAAAAAGGATGTGTTCTCCTAGTGTTGAACAAGCACACAAAAATAAGTAAATAAATAACTCACGCTCATTTAACATCTTCACTGTCAGAGCCAGTGATTCATAGAAACAAGCTTGCATTGTGTACTGTTGATTTAGCTGTTTTCTGTTAAATAATTATATAATATATTACTTTTAAATATATAAAATCACAGAATTCACTTACACAGTTTGTAATCTTGCAAGCTCTTGACAGTCATTCAAGTTGACTTCATTGTTTTCTCCTGATAAATAAAAAAATGAACCTCTGTCAACATATGCTTTAATAATCAGAAAACTGTAACAGTTTTCAGAGCCTACTTGATGCAAGTGCTTAAAACAAGAGCGGCATTCTTGTGGAGACATGATTATTTCCTTAACCATTTTAATGGCCATTAAGATTGATTGGACACTGACATATGATGTAAGGGTAATGTTCATGGTAATTTTTGTTCTCACCTCTAACCAGAAGTGTTGAGGGATCACTGATTTCCAGTAACTCATATCTTGATTTTTCCTCTCTCCCAGCCATCTCTGCTATACCCTACATGTATGTATAAAGTTTATGTTGTATATCATTGGCTGCTGTACTTCTCAAGATCAATGATCCAGTGGCTACTGTGGTGTACATGCACAGGGTATACTCGAAATAACAAACCTCTATATAATGAAGTCCTCAGCATATTGAACGATTTTCTTTGTCACAGTAATAGTAAAATATAATGAAAAAGAACCTCGATATAACAAAACCTTGTTATAGCGAACAAAGTTTGCCAGTCCCTTGGCCCTTTGTTATATCGAGGTTCCATTGTATGATTATTATTCTCACTGCATGAATACATAATTGGCCAATGATGTGGAAATAAGAAACTCCTTTAAATTCCGTTATGTTGGGCCTATACGCATAGCAATGGTAAAAACCGTTTATTTTAGCTTTGAGTGTTTATAACTCAAAATTAAACCAGTTTTAGAATCCCTAATCCTACCTAGAAGGGCTCCACTATTCTAATGAAGGGTTCCCCCTGCATTTTCTACTTGTTTGTTACTGGTATCTGCCATGGTCTTATTGGAAAAAGTTAATAGTTGCACTTTTAACATTGACTATCAAGTCATACCTCAAAGAACTGCTTCCTTGTGTAAGCAGTAAGTTCTCCAGTGAATCGGTCCTCAGATTCATAGTAATTGTCATAGGACAGTTGTGATAAAAATGTCACAGAGTAAGTTGATCCTACAGAGGTGCAATATTACTATAAATGTCGTGTAACAAAAGATTTTCAAGCAGTCATTAGAATAACAAGAAGTATGGTGTACGTGAGCACCTCATGCCCTTAAGCGATCAGGCTATAAAACAGTTGAAGGAAAGAGAAAAATATAATTGTACAAGTGAGTCTGTCCTGGATTGAGTTTGTCCATGCAGCCTGTACTCATGGCTTATTGGGCTAGGGGCACAGTAACTGTTGTCTGCTATACACATATAGCTAAAGGAGTGAGAAATATTAAGGATTATTTGCATTTTATTTCCTAACACGTTGCAAGAATTAGAAAAAAAAAATTACCATTGCTTAATTTATAAATTGCACTAACATGATATGTTGTAGATTACAGCTGTTCTAAGGATAATCCAACCTTGTTTCCAGGATTCTCTGAGAACGAGGTTGAGGATAATCCAGAATTTCCCTTTGTCTCCTATGAATAAAATAGGATGAGGAAACAAAGGGTATTCTGAATATGACAAGGTTGAACACTAATAGAGAAGAGAAGTGTGATGTCATGTTACCATGTTAGCACTATTCTGGATGACAACAAAACCAATGACGACACCAACGGCAAGGAGATCGGCAAAAAATGATATATGTTTATATTAACAAACAGCAACTTTGCATGTGCATCATGCTATTTTGTACATTTCTTTGTGGTCGTTGCACCACTACGACATGAAACTTCCCAATTTCACGAGCCCGCTTTATCGAGTACGTGAACACGTTAGATAACGTTTGCCAAATTAAATGAAATTGAATAAGATTGCTGAAGTTTGAAATACTGCGAATAGACTTTAAGTGACTTTTTTAGTTTGTTGTCATCCAAAAATTTTGCTACCATGGCAATGTGACATAACAACTTCTCCTCTCTATATTGAAACTAAGAAGGGATTTTACCTACAACAGATATACCTTCTTGTCCAGAGTACAATGCTGTCATTTCAGAAACAGATTGCTCTAATTTCTCTAATGGAGAATTCATCTGAAACAAGCATAACATGAACATCATGTAATAATTCTATTATTGATAATAATGGTCAAAAGGTGACATTGACAATAAAGAAGATGATGGTGATGACAATGACAATAATGAAGATGACAGTTTATGTAGAAGATACATTATGTACAATACAGTATAAACTCAGGTTTAGAAGATTTGAAATTCAATTCACCTTGCAGAGTACAATACTTGAATAGATGAAAATTTATTGACACAGTACCTGTGTGTTGTCAGCTTGGCTGGATTCAAGAATGGCTTTGTATTTTTGTTTGTTTTCCTGAACCACAGAACTTAGTTTTGAAAGCCTGTGAGTTATGCCAGCATGATGGAGGCTAATAAGAAATGATAACAAAAGCTCTGAATTTTTGCTACAATACAATGTAATTCTCTTTTAAATCTGCTCTCATAAAAGATCTAAAGTGTTTAAAACGTTGCCATATCTGTCTGTAAATATTGCCAGTGTTTTCACCCACATTTGCATGTGACCAGCTGGTCTAGATCATGTCTTGCTTTCTGCTAGGGTGTTTTCCATAAATTTTAGCTTTGCAGGTACGGCACCATTCCTGACTGGTAAGGCACAAAATATGTGCGAGAGGCACACGCTCCCATGTGAGCTGCTTAGAATGTTTCCCAAATGTGGGGCTGCCATGGATACCTTCCTGCTGTGCCTGGTTGCATCAGGCCTCTACCACTAGTTTTCAATTAGCACCAGATTCGTAAGCCCATCAATATTATTATTGGGGAGAATTTAATAGGTATAAAATAATCATAGTAGTCTGATTACTGCTGGGACAATCAATTTCATTGTACATGTACCTCAATTTGTTCCTCTGTGAAACAATTTTTTGAAGTCTTTGCTGCATCAGCTGCACCTCTGTCTGCAAGGAGCTGACCTCATTTCTGTGAAAGAAAGATGTTTTTAAGGCTTTAAAGTGCTTACAGTATAAGAGAAAAATTAATAATAGTTTTTACAGGTAATGCAACATCAACATTAGAAGCAAGCCTGTTTGTAAAACTTTGGCAGTAGAAAGAAGATGTGTTGTTATGGTTTTTATGTTGTTAAAACACATACTATTCATTTAACCACACAGATAAAATGTAGACAACCATGGCAATGAAATTAACTTTTTGGGTGTTCACCAGATGCTAAACCCATGGATTTGACTTTTACTTTACCAATCAAATGATTTTTCACAAATTTATACTAACCTCAGAGTTTCATTTGAAAACTGTTCTTCTTCTTGTGACAACACAGAGAGAGTTTTGTCAATTTGTTCATTCTGCAGTAAACAGACGTTTTAATAAACAACACATTTATTACACTGTAAACAATAACAGAACAAATAGCTGCACATATTAATAGCATTTGTGTCCCCATCCATAACATTGATTCTGGCAAGAGATTGAAAGAATGTGCCAGCTTTTTAATAAAGGACAACACCAGTTTACTCTCCTTGATCCTTCAACCCAGTAAGAGTGATGAGCATCCTACATTGTATTTTTCTCCCTACTGTTACACTGCTCAGTCAAGCACAACAGTTTGTAAGACAAAAGGAAATAATCAACGACTGAAAAAGGTATTGATTGTTGAACATTTTCTTCTTACTAGTATAACAGAAAATGTATGAAGAACAGTGTGGAGAATAAGCAGGTGGATATGTTACAGGACAAAATTAAATTCAGGTGAAAATTTTTTTTTTAACCTACTAGGTTGATTCTCTATTTCCTTTGTCTCCCAGCCCTAATTCATGAATAATTAGGGCTGGGATACAAAAAAATGAGAATTGAGCTAGATTGAAAAATTTTTAATGGAAATTAATTTAGAGCTGTAGCAGATAAAAGGGTTTAAAAGGTTAATGAATTCTTATATTGTTTGTTTTTAAAGGAATTATTTTTATCTACAGTGAATTGATCCCTACATGTATTTCTATATTAATGAAGTAACTTCAGTAACTCAAGTTACTTACTTCAAGAATAGAAGCTCCTGATGAACAAAGTTCATCAAACCTATGAGCAAAATATAAGCTAGAGTTACTAAAGGTGATGAAAATAAAATTTTGACATGGAATCTTCAAGGAAAGCTATCATCATAGAATAAAAAATAAACATTAAATTAACATTTTCAAACAAAGGGTGGCCAATTTTTCTCATCTTAATTGATGTCAAATTTATTAAGTGCCAGTCAATTCCAAAACTGCCTATCCCCCCCAGGGAATACCCCTGGCATTTGAAAGGAGGTTTGGTCCGTGCAATAGGGAATTATTATCCACAATAAGGCCACCAAGGAAGGCATTTAACTCTCATGTCAAAATGCTGGTGAGCGTTGCAAGCAAAAGGATTATGTAATTCTTTCCGCATTCAGCATGTGCACCGCATTCACTGGTCATTGCTCCTATATTCACTGTTCTTTTGGAGATGATCAATTGAGAGCCTCTGAAAAAGCCCATTAAATGTGGGCTTTCTGGAATGAATAACTTAATTGAAATGAACAAACCATCATAAGACAGCTTTCCGAGACTTTGGATATTTTGCAGGATATTTACATTTGAATACGTGGTTTGATGCACAGGAAAATTTTTTGACTAGTCACTGGTGGGTTGGGGATTTTACGCTTTTTGGAGCAGAAAGCCAGTGGGGCATTTGACCATCTAAAAAGCCAACATACTGGGGAATTTGAACAAAATTTTAAAAAAAGTGAAATGCCCGGGGGTGTGTGCGAGTGTGTGGGGGGCATGGGTGGTTTTGAAATTGACTGGTACATTATAGTTTATACCATAATTTGATATTGTTTTCAGTGTTATCAAGAAATCAAAATGTAATTTTTATGGTTTACTTATTATCCTTTGGCTTTTTTGTTTCTTTGTATGTCAACGTGATTGCAACTGGGCGCAGGTATAGAAGGTATAGAGCATTTGGGGGGAAATTTGGGTAGACCTGCTCCAACCTTCTTAAACACTCTAAATTCGAGATTTCTTATTTTAAGAAAAAAATTTAAAACAAATCATAGAATAAGATTTTGTTCTCGTAAATTCAAACTGGTTTTTTAAATTACAGAAAAAAGAGTTCTTATCCTATGATTTGTCTTAAATTTTTCTCGTAAAATAAGTAAACTTTTTCTTAAATTGAGAGATTCGGGGCAATCTCGACTTTAGACTGAAAGAGATCTATCATGAACTCGTTACACAAGTATACAAACTGAAAACTCAAGAGTACTTTCTCAGTGGCGTAGCAAGTATAAATGTCCTTAGCTATAGTCTGAAATGTTTTATATATACCTGTTTAAATCCTCTTGTGATAGCACATTCGTTTCGTGTATATTTTCACAAAACCATTCCAGAAAGGGCACAAGTGATTCACAGTCGAACAACCACTCTAGACTGTCACCTTCGAACTCATCAGCTTTAGGATAACCAATTCTCGATAATGCCCGCACAAACCTCTTTCCCTGACTCATCTTATCAGAGTTTGTCGAGTACAAATAGCCGAGGACAAACCTAAAAATCGTTGATTTGTTGACATTATCTTCTGACGAGTCTCTTGGCCGCCATTTTGGGTTTCCCGCGCAGCTATTACGCATGTTCGTTACCAGCTTCCCGGAAAGAGAACTCGCGCCTCCTCTTCTTCTCCGTCGTTTTTCTTTTGCCAAAAAGGCACATCCTTAAAATGCGCTCCTTCATTTGAAAAGTTGAAAGAAATTTGACTTTTGACCTTTTTTTCTCTCGAAAAAAGTGATTTCTTGCATTAATAAAAGCTTTCTGAAGCTATTGTAAGCACTTTGCTTTAGACTGCTGGGAAAGAATCTATCTGTTCCTCACTCCCAGCAAGACTGGATGGAAGAGTTCCCATCCAGCACCTAAAACCTGCAATCTGACTTACTGGGAAGTTACCTAGCAGACGTATGTCCACACATTACTGGCCATTTGGGGTGTGGTCATAGGGCAAAATTCAGCCCTTCAGTGGGGGATGGGGCGAAGAGCGCAGAGCGGCTATTCTAGACATAGCAACACTTTCCTTCCAAGGACATATCTCCCAGCAAGCAAAAATTTGCCTGAAGACCAGATCCATTGGGTGATCCTGAATAGAGGGAAAACTCTTTCACCACATGGTTTAAACCGCAAGGACGAACTTTCAACTGTACCTTTACCTATCTATCATGTTATCCGTATTGTTTTCATTTTTAGTTTATCATTAACCTCTCATGATAATTCAAGTTCAAATTTCAGGAGCCGTTATAGTAATTTTGTGAGCCGAAATATTGGCCTCAAATAAAACAGCTCTTTTTCATATCGCCAGCCTTGCATTCAGTCTTGTCCTGAATTTCAGCCGGCGTCGACTCGAGGTGACGGCTAAGAAATTCTTTTGCTTGATATAACGATCTTGCTGTAAAGCTTTAATGAACTAAGTTGATTCGTTTTTGCCTTCATTTCTGAAACGTCTCACTACAAGCTCAATTCTAAAGTTTTACGTTCAAATTCAACTGTTCAGTAACTTGACTGAAAAACTTGAGCTTACAAGATCGTCTGCTGCGGACTCCTTAACAAGATGTTTATAGGTTAGGAGAGAAAACGTTTTGTCCAGGTAAAAAATTAAGGTGTGATATCTGACTAGCTTAGTCAGATATCACACCTTAATTTTTTTTATCTGAACTGAAATTTCGGAAAGGTAGGGAATCGCTTTAAAACATTGATGGCCGGCCGAAAGGAGCTGATCCCACGCAAAAAATATCACATATTAAGTAAAACAGACCTTGTTAATTCAAAACTAGTGATGAGCTGCTTATCACCAGTTTTGACTGAACACATTCTGTTTTTCATTTTTACTATTACAGAATGTCTAATTAACTGTCAATGCAAACTACGCCGAAAATAAACTTGATATATTTCTTCACAGCCATACAGCCTCAAGATCAAAACACAAAAGAAGGGGACCACAGAAGAACTCAAAAATAGTAAGTAGTAGCTACCGAAAGAAACCAAAAGAGGTTTTTGGTAAACTGGGATCGCAGAGCCAGCAGAAAATAGAGCATATGAGACAAAAATACATTTGCTGTTGTTATCTATTTTCTTGTGGTCGTCATGGTAGCATAGTACAGTTGAACATCTCATCTCCGCGTAGGTTCTGAACAACTGGGCCCAGGACGGTAAAACACTTGTGTGACAAACGTGACAGGACTATTACTTGCGTGTTTTGTCGTGATCTTCACTTAGCTTCAAGGTTTTCTGGTACTTTACAAAAAGATCTGTTTAAAGGAAAGTGAAATTTAGCGAAAAGTTGTTTCAAACAAAATTATTGTCACGCTTGTCACACAAGATTTGCCGTCTTCTGTCCTGTTGCGTAAGTTCACTTATGTATAGAAAGTGCGACGGAGCAAATAGGACGTGAAGAAGTAGCGGATATTTGACAGTAGCTGACAAGTGACGTCATCGTTCAACTTGATAGCGCAGTAGATATACTGTTCTGAAAGAAGAGTCCTTGCTTAGGATGATGAATGAGGGAGTTCGTTCCCTCACCAGCAACCTGGACAAAGAAAAAAGTAAAATAAAACATTTTAACCACAAAATAGTACTTCAAGGTTTTTTTTTTAGGAATTAACAAAAGTTGTCGATTTATACATATACCGCTATTTCGAGAAAGGTTGTCAGAAAAAATGTGCACGCGACAATCCCGAAAGGTAATATGGGATATGATCGATACACTGTTCCTGGCTACTGTGGCTGTCGAACCTACTTTGGTTGCTTTCCGTTAGCACTCGCAAACACATCTTCATTGCCTTTCGTGCCAATTCTTTCAAATTTCTCTGAAGAACAGTGAATCCAAACCACCCACAACGCCTTTCGGGATTGTCGCGTGCACTTTTTCCGACAACCTTTCTCAAAATAGCTGTATATGACCTGTTTTACACCTTAGAGGCACAATTGTATAGAGCGTTTTTACAATGAAATGGCGGCCATGCTGGTCGTCCAAACCAATCCTGTGGGAGTTGAACTATTCAGTTCGTATGTAAACGCTTCACTTGCAACAATAAATCTGCATAGATGCTGGCCACGTGGGTGAAAACGCTTTAAAGCTATCGAATCACCTTCTTGTAGCATTTGTAAATTATACGAAGCACATGTAACTGGGGGGCATCTCAGTCCACAAATCAGTTTTTATTAGAGGATGGATTGTAAAGAGAGCATGCAAAAGACCCCTATATAGTTAAAGCAAAAAATACTTTATTCAACATACCTTGAGTCCGAGAGAACATCTTTAAGACATTTATTATTCTTTACTAAACACAGCTTTTCACGAGAAGCGTCTTCGAAATAAACTTCCAGACTTTCTGGCTTGTATTTCTTTTCTACATCCCATGGAGGCGACTCAACTTCAAACATAGTATGTAAGTGGTCTGAGATCCTAAATGCAACAGTAAAAGAATTTCTCAGACTGGCAAGACAAAACAAAGAAATTGAAATCACCACTTTGATAAAGGTTTGGAGAAGTGAGCGTAATAACCAGAAATATTATTCGAACTTTGGCCCTAAATTAAGACAACATATAGCACACTGCAAAGAATCTTTCTTCTTACATCCTGTCACCCCGAAATCGGAGTAAAAAAAATCGTTACGCCTCGCTCTTTTCCAGTTTTTTTTTTTTAACATAAGATAAAAACTCCTTCTCGTGTTTGATAGAGCGATTTTCGTATGACCTTGAAAAAAGGTTTCGGTAAGTGTTCGTTCTTTGTTTCATCAGCCAATGGATGAAAAGATCAAAACATGGCCTCTTTGTTTTCCCGCCAAAGAAACCCTAATATGGAGAAGGCATTGTTCGATTGGCCAATCGTGTTGTAGTATGACGTCAAAGCGAAGTATCGGTTGATTTCTAGAAAGTTCTCGGGCATGAAGTTTTTTCACCTGAGCGTTCGCTTGACCAATGAAAAGCCAGACGCGCTTGCCTGTCCGTTCGATAAACCAATCAAATCGCTCTATTTCCGTTCGTTTGACGTTTCTGTTTTGTTTGCGCGCTTTCATTTCAAGGTCATACGAAAATCGCTCTATATGACATCTCCGTGTTTGGTATTAGAGCGATTTTCGTATGACCTTGAAAAATGGTTTCCGTAAGTGTTTGTTATTTGTTTTATCAGCCAATGGATGGAAAGAACAAAACATGGACTCTTCGTTTTCCCGCCAAAGAAAACCCTTATATGGAGAAGGCATTGTTCGATTGACCAATCGTGTTGCAGTATGACTTCAAAGCAATTTCTAGAAAGTTCTTCGGGCATGAAGTTTGTTTACCCGAGCGTTCGCTTAACCAACCAAAAGCCAGGTGCGTTTGTATCCGTTCGATACACCAATCAAATCGCTCTATTTCCGTTCGTTTGTTGTTTCTGTTTTGTTCGCGCGTTTTCATTTCAAGGTCATACGAAAATCGCTCTAAATCAAACACCATCTCGTGTTTCATAAATGAACTTTCGGTCTTTGCATGTCCCATAAAACACTTTTTCTCGGGTTTGATATATTACCTCTCGGTGTTTGGATTTCACATAAAACACTCCTAGTGATTGATATATGTAACTTCTCGATGTTTGGATATCAGATGAAACACTCCTTCTTATGTTTGATATATCACCTCTCGTTGTTTGGATATCGTATGAAACAGTTTTCCCTGTCTTTGATGTATTACTTCTCTTATCTTCTCTTGTCATTGAAGAAATAAAAAGTCATAGTCTACTTTCACTTAAACTGTTACAGATATGAACAACAGCTTTTCAGCAAGATTGCAATTTTCTGTTTTGAGCTAACAAAATTAAGCTTGGCTGTTCTTACGACTTAACGACAAGTTACCTGTCGTTCTCGTTAAATGAAGATATTAAGTCTGTTTGATTGAATTCCGGGTAAACAAACAACACGGGCCAGTGGAGAAATCCGTCCGTATCCAGGTGAACCTTAACATCCAGACCACCATCAGATATAGACCTGGTAAGATCGTCCTGGTGTTCCAGATGGACTCCCCGATCCTAAGAAAACCAGAAAAAAAAAACATATACCGTATTTACTCGATTAAACGCAGGTTGGGAAACTTTTCGCCGGACTGTATATGGTGCAGTTTACAAATAATGAAGTAATGAGTAATGATGCGACCTTAATCTGAATCATAGACTGGAGACGAGGCACGAACTGAGTCGGACGTGTTTTTGGGCGCTCCTTACATGCTAACTTAAAATCACGTTTACTAAGCAAAGTTAACTTAAAATCTCTATTCATTAGACGCCTCCAGAACTTCATGATCACATTATATGAGTCTGTTCTTTACGAATTATCCAGGTTAATTAAAAGATATGTTCACCGTACGGTCTTCATCCTACAATTTGCGCGGAAATCATATCCTGGCCCTTCCCAACCCCCAAAAAACGATTTACGGTCTGCACTCTTTTTCATACTTAGCTAGCAGAATATGGAACTCTCTCCCAGACACTTACAAAGCATTAAATTTTCTAGAATTCAAGCAGGAGATCCTCAGATATGAAACTTTTCCACAGTAGATCTACAAGTTATATTTCCCTCTGCATGAATAATGTTGTATATAGTTTATAAATAATATTGGAATTGTAATATAGCATATTTTATTTTATTTTAACTTATTTTCTCGAAGATATTAGCTTTACAGCTACTCTGAAAATTTCGAAAATAAATATAGTATATGTATGTATGTATGTATGTATGTATGTATGTATGTATGTATGTAAGACTATAACAGCTTTTGTCGTAAAAAGAGTCAAGTAATTACATTTCTATTATTTTGGTATAAAGTGTTTAAAGGCTCCGACTTGTCGCGCCTAGATTAGCTTAATAGCTATTTCCGTGACATCCAATATTGTGAACCTTTATCTTTTTGTTAATATAATAAATTTCTGTTGTTGTTGTTAATACGATAAGAAAGTAAAAAAAGTTTTTAAAAAAATCTCCCCTTCCCTTTACGAAGAACAGTGTGTGGTTTCTTTAACGTCCCACAAAATTTATTTGTGCAAGATTTGTGAGACAGGGTCTATGGTTTATTGTCCTTATCCAAGAGGACTAGATAGTCTAACCACTTGTAGATGTCATTACAAAGGCAGCACATTCTCTTCAGTTAGTTAAAAACCCTGAGTGTTGGTCAGCCTCCCAGTCAGCAAAGGCAACGGTTGCTATTGATATAGCTTGCTAATGGCAATGCATTAATTTGTACCTTGACTGCTGATAACAATGCCTCAACTTTAGACTTCTCTTTCTTTTCTTTTATCACTGCTTTTCGTTGATCTCTTTGGACCCTCTTTTGCTCAGCAAATGATCTGTTTCTTAAATCTAAAAGCTTTTTGTTTTCAGGTTCAATCTGTTTTCGGTTAAAGAAACATCTAGTGACAGCAAAAAAGTTAGGTCATTCCTAAAATAACCTCACAAGGCAAACTACAGAAGAACGTACCTGGCCGGGGATGTATATATGTGTGCATGGAGATATAGGCAACGAAACTGTGGGGAGAGGGGAAGGGATGCAGTTTACTTAAGGCATCGCTAACATACATTATGTACTTAAATGGCTTATTAGACCCAATGCCCTTTTATAGGAGTAAGTGGGCTTCCAAAATACTGCATCAATGAAAGTAGAAACAAGAGCTGTGAGAAAAGTATGAAGCCACAAAGGTATTAAACCAGGCGAGATGGATGTATTTATGTCTACAGAGGGGGAGGGTGCAACAGTGTAGTACCCAATAGAGACAACTATTTTTAACGAGAATTTAGCAGGCATGGATGTGTTGTTTTAAAATGTTTACAATTTCTAAGACAGGTTTTATGAATGCAGGGATACAGCTAGTCCATCATCACACCACTTTAATGCTTCATCATATCTTTGAACTTCTATGCAAGCACTTGCACCTACAGAATAGCATAAAAATATTATCATCTAATAATCGTTGATATTTCTAATGAACAAAAATTATGAAATGATTGTCTACCACCTACCTCAGTCAAATTCTCACAATCCTTTATGTTTCCTATTCCTGAACTAGATCTATCAAATGTACCCTAATACATGTAATCTTTGCTCTGAATAAAACTATTGGGTTGAAAAGTCAGATGTTTCAGCATCAGATTCAAGGTGATCAAACTACTGTGTATTATCAGTTAATTGTATTTACCTCTGGTTGCTAAACAAAGAGAGTATTTCAATAGAGTGGTTTGCACTTTTTTTTACCTACCCCTTAAAATTGCTTTCATGTATGTTGGTTGTAACTTTCTTGCTACTGTTGCATCATTGATTGCACTGCGATAATTTCCTGCAAAAGGAACACACAAGAAAGTAAGGGTACCTTAGTTATCCGTTGAATATTCAGGCCCCAGATTTACAAAACCATTCTAAGCTAAGATGCATCTCAAGTCTTGCCCTATAACAATACAAGATACCTTAGCTTAGGATGCCACATAAATCTGGGGCCTGGTTATCAAACACTGCGAACTTTCATAGAGTATGACTGGGTACTTTTTTCACCATCTATTATTTTAAAAAAAACTGGGTGGATTAAGATTATGGCTCACTAATAGCTTAACTTACCCAAGCACCACTGTGCTGTGGCTCTGTTAGTGTAAAGGATGGCATTCAACTCAACATTGTCGCACTTAGCTTTTATCCCCTCAGTGTATGCTGTAATAGCATCACGAAATTTCTTATTCTTGTAGGCATAATTACCATCCTCTTTGTAAGCCTCTGCTTTTGCTGAAAAAGAAAATATCAATAAATATTATTAAGAACTTCAAGAATTACTATTTTTTAGCTATTAGGACTCTTGGCTGCAATAGTATGCGTGCTTTGATTGGCTGCCAAGTGGCCAAAATTTTTTTGCAATCACTAGGCATTAACTCTGTGTTGAACTCGATAGTGCACATTAATATTAATGTTTCAATTGTATTGCCAGGTTTGTTCCAGTTCAGTGAACACAACCTCGAATGACCTCTTATGCACAGAGGTTGAAAATTACTTCCTGTGTTATTTATGGTATTCATTTTAAGAATAGTGCTTAAAAGGCTGTATAATAAACAACTTATTAGCCTGCTCCATACAGTCCTTACAAAGAAACCTTGATGTATTGACCTCATTATCACCTGGTCAATACATCAAGGCCTCAGTCTGAGATTTCCCTGTAATGGCTTCACTCTCGGTTAATAAGTGGTATTTAATCCCGGGGGGTACTCCCATACATTGCCTATACGGGTATGTGCCACCCAATGGGGTGGTGATTTTGAAGCTCCTGATTTCGAACGGGGAATCCATTTCAGAGGCGTTTTCTCGAACGGGGTATAATATTTCGAATGCATGAAAGCTCCAGTTTTGTAAGCAGCCGTTTGAAATTATTCAAGGACAGATTGCTTTTAAAAATATGGTTCAATGCGTTAACAAGCAAACTGTTGTACTCTTGTTGCACCCTGTGTTTTAGCGTGCAGGGCGAGCGTATTTTGTATTCCTAGAATGGGGTATCAGTTTTAGGGCGAATTCTAGAACGCGTTATAAAAAATTGGCCCATTTCTAAAACGGGGTATCAGTCTTAGGGGAATTTTTTTTAGAACGGGGTGCCAATTTAGAGTCCCGGGCAGCACATACCCACCCAAAAAATACCCAAGTGCCCCCCCGGGTATTTAATCATATTTAATTTGTAGTTATCACACCAATTACCACAACTAATAAGCTATAGTGGAAAATAACACAATGAGTGAGCTTGATTTTCATACCAACAGGATCATCATCCTCATATTTAAGAGCTTGAAGGGCAGCTAAGGCTGGATTACTGTCAATTTCTTCTTGTGTTGGAGTTTTAGTCATAAAAGCAGGTACTTTCTCAAACTCCTACCACAGAAAAAAAACCATAAATTTTAGATGTAAAGATTTCAGAGCCAAATTTACTAGTACTTAAATAAACAGTATTACATTTGTCCTGATAACTGTTACTTGATAAACAGTAGCCTGTGCCATGGAGGAAAGTAAACCTCTGGCGTGATTAAGTCTGTCTGAGAGTCAGAGCCAAATCCATGATCTGGGCCCCCCAAGGGCCCCCCAAGGGCTCCCCACCTGTGTACCAGGAATTTGAGTACGCACCATGATTGGCCTGTTAAAAATAGCAATTTGCCAATCAGGTTGAAGGAAAATTCGAAAATTCATTGAGTTGATTGGAGGCCCAGAACAAGGATCTCGGCACTGATAACCTGGTCCTAGTGGTTCAAAAGATGGATACACGCTATCCACTGGATAAATCTCTATCTAGTGGATAATGCAACTGGTGTCCCTAACTTATCCAGTGGATAGCGCTATATAACGTTGGAACAACCAAAGCCTGGGTTAGATCATACCTATAATGCAGGCTACATAAACAGTCAAACATTTTCCACTAGAAAACTCCCATCAAAGACACTTAATGATTGTCCCACTGCACTTATTTTTAACCTCCCTCAGAAGGATGCCTGAGGATATGATGATTCGTCTGAACTGTGTTTTGAGTCAGTTTCGTTCTTGGTTCAAATTTTACATTTCTTCGTTTTTTGCACAAGATAATGCATAATAATGAGTTAAAACAGAGAAAAAAGTCAATTCGAACCAGTGATTAAACTGCACGTCAATATAATATAGAATCTCATAAAACACACTGTTTACATCGGTTACATAGCCACGTGACTGATCAATTCGCTCTCTTTTATATCATACCTCTTCCCAATTTTCCTCCGTGACTTCAGGCTCCCGCAGTTTCCCATCTGCTTTCTTTTTAAGAGATTCAATATACTCGTCAAGTTCCCTGTCCAGCTCTGCAGCTTTTTTCGTCGCCAATTCTGCTCTTTTGTCTGCCATGTTGTGTCCGAGGTCGCGTTAAACTGGAATCTAGTGAAAAGTTACTCTTGGTCCCAGGCCCTTATCCGAATTAAGGAATATCGCACCTGTCACTTACAAAAAAACAAAAAAACAATCAACGAGCAGTATAGTAGTACTCAATTCAAAACAAGACCCTAGTACATCATCCCGAGCAGTAAGGACATAATTCGTTTAATTACCTTACATATATTTTTCTCAAATTCAATTTTATTTAGGTGTATCATAAATTTATAGCGGAGCACCAAATTTGGTTGACAGTGGATCCCAGAAATTTTGGTTGTCACGTCCACCAGCCCGCCCACCACAGGCATTGACGCTCATCAGATCCCAATATCTTCAGCACTGTTCTACTACCGCCTGTAATTAATTGAAAATTCTTCTAATTCAAAAACGTAAATTATCACTGAAGCTGATTAATGAAGCGTTCTTTTGTCGCGTCAATAAATGAGATACTTTTCACACCTGATAATTAAGCGCGTGCATCAGTTTAGAAGTCAACCATTCAAATGATGAGATGAGGTTAAAATGGGAAATTTTATACGAAGCGGAAACACAGAAGACGGTATTAAAGCAGAACATACTCTACTTACAGTCAGAGCAGCCGGAGCTTTTAAATCAAAAGTGAAAAGGGGAAAGAAAAAGACGGCGGCAAAAGAGATAGAAGAGATCATGGAATGGAAATTTGGAAGGAAAAACGCCAGGACTGGACAAAAACAAGGTAAACTTACTACAGTTTATGAAGTGGAAGGAGAAACTTTGGACAATACTGACAAGGGAGTAATAAAGTTTGTACGCAGGTATGTACAATAAATCGCCGCTGTTATCTGTTATCACCAAAACATTTCGGTTGGTTTGATTTATTTTGCAAAATATTCCGTTTTGACTTTTTTCTCCAATTTTAATAACTATTTTACTAAACAACGGTCTACTATACTATTTACTTTCCTTTAAAGTGTTATACTTGTGTCAGTGTATCAGTTTGTGTTCATGGGGTGCATCAGGCCGGATACGGTGTGTTTTTCATTACTTCTTTTGACTTGGCCTTCGCATTGTTTTGTTCTGCTCTATTTTCACGCATTCGAATCCCCTTACATGAAAATGACCCCCTTTTTTTACAGTCAGTCAAGCGCTTTACCGACTAAGATAATCCTGCTACTTTAGAGACGGGCGAGTTGCGACTTTGCTCCGTTACCGAAATCGCGCCGAAATCACATCACCGTTTTTATGCGTCAACGGAAGCCCTGTCTGATATGTTTTGCGCGCCTGCGTATTTCTCCTGCAGCGTCCGTGTAGGTGACAACAAGCATGGTCATGTGTCCATAAATGACACAAGTGTTGCTTGGACAGCTTTGCGTGAATCAGCCAATCGCGATCGAAGAGATTTCTTGGCCTATCAGCACAGGAGAGAGAGTGGTCGGCTTAAACAGGTAGCTGATGTCCTAAGGTTTCTCAAAAGAGCTTCAAAAGGAGATGAAACGTTGAAGGCTAAAGAAGAAGTTCTTCCTTATGATGAAGAGTATACGGTAGGTGACCCGAAGTAAAAGAGTTAGTAGTGGGTCTTCGCTTTCGACAAGTTTTTTTTAGTTTCCCTCGTACGCGGATATTTCTTGTATTCTATACCTGTCAGTAAGATATTGTAAGACAGACCACCTGTCGATTAGTCAGCTAAACAGCTGATGTGAATCTTATTCGCACAACAGTTGTTCTCACTAACTTTTGTATGCAATTTTTCCATTCACTCATTTATTCTGTAACAAATCTTCATAGTTTCTAGTCAGCCAATAATTAATTCAGTCGTCAGTGAATCAGTTAGTAAATCATCCAGTGTGTCAGGTTAGGGTTAGGGTTATGGTGAATCATTCATTCATTTATTCATCCATTCCTTCATCAGTCAGTAAGTCAGTCTGTCAGCCAGTGCTCCTTCCAAAACTGTAATATTCAATATGATATTTGCTATTTTTTAGCCACAGTGGGAGACACGTTGTCATATTTGTCGCTCCTCAACTACGACTTGTAGTCTTTTACTATTCTGCCGAATATGTCCAAGAACATATCACAGAGAATGTCTGGAGAGCCGTGGTTACCTTTCAGATGGCCTCGCAAGTGATATGGTCAAACTTGCACCAGATGAAATTGGATGGAGCTGCTTCATTTGTGTAAGCTAGCATGCGAGAAAGCCTTTCTGGGGTTCCCAGGGGTACCGGGATGGGGGGGGGGGGGGCATGCGTCAGAATGTCTCGGTCAATGGTGCGAAATAGTTATCCAATTAAAGTGGACAAAGTGTTGGTTCTGGGACTGAAATGGAGGTCTTTGTGGCAGAGCAGTTAAAACCTCGAACTCCCGATCTGGAGGCCCGGGGTTAAAGCCTTGCCCGTCGTGTTTTTGCTAAGACAAGGCTTTTTTCCACTTTGTCTCTCTTCACTCAGGTGTAATGGGTGCCTGTTACATACTGCTTGGGGTGGGTGAGGGGTTACCCTGCGATGGACTAGCATCCCGTCCAGGGGAGAAAAGCAATACTGCTAGGCACGTTTCACGCTAAGGAAAAGGGGGTAAGCTCCGGCTGTTTAGACCTTTGCCTCGTGTACGCCAATACCATTACCTTACCTTGGGACGGAAAGCAGTAGAAATTAAAAGGGGCATTGCTTGCCTTCTTTGAAAATTTTCTTTAGCAAGCAATCAAGGAGGCTAAAGGACTCGGATCAAAGAGAAAACTTCCCTAACTGTTACTTTTTTTAAAAGAGCGATCAGTCAGAGCTTTTTTGTTGTTGTTGTTGTTGTTTTGCAGGAAAACTTATTTGACCTGTTATCCGATACAGAAAAGATCGACATTATGGAAACATTTGATCGAATTGACACAAATCAGGGTTTGTTGAAAAAATATTTTCTTGATGAGCAGCTACTCGGAAAAGAAGTCACCAATGGTGCGTTTCCCTGACCCCAGACAAAACTAAAACAATTGGAACAATGACATGTCATTGTTTCCAACGACCAATTAGGAGAGACCTTCCGCCAGCTCCTACACACTACTCAATAACAAAATTGATATTCCTCGCACCATAGCTTTAAAATCTATTAACCGCTTAGAGCAAGCAAACTTCTTTAACTATGTGCATGAATGCTATTGTGACTCCCATAGTACATATTCCGTTAAGCTACACTGAACTGTTTCACTTATTAGATCAGGGTCTTTTTCTTTTACTTTCTTTCTTTTCTTTTTTCTTTTCCATATGTTTTCAGATTCATTTATAGACAAAGAAGAGTATCTTGATTACCAGAAAGATTGTTACCAGAAGTTAATGGGGTTAGAAATGCCCGGATTTCGAATTCGAATGGAAGAGCGTACATTTGCCGATATGGACAGAAACAATTCGGGTCAAATCGATTGGTGGAAATACCAAATACCAATGTGTATTAGAAAATTGTCAGGGAGGAAGAAGGTAACTAGCTACAAGAAGAATTATTTAACCTCTTTGTTTTACGTAAATCTTGGCTTTTGCACTCTTTGTTCTTCATACTCTCATACGAATGTAACAATCAAAAGCCGAAAATTATAAACACATCTCTTAAATGCTGTCTAATTAAATATTTCAGTGTGTTGTAAACATAGACCTATGGTTTTGTATGCTTCTCACGGTTCCTTAATGGTGGACGAGTTAATTCGTCTTGTTCGGGAAGTGTTATCTATCTTTACACAAAAATACTGCTACTTCTGTCCTTTCGACATATGCTAACAGATCTATCGCAACACCCTCGAATAATATTAGGAGCAATGTTGACTGCTCTTTGATTATGTTTTTGTGTCTTTTCAGAGAAATCTTGTCCCACATCTAACGAAACAAGAAGTCTACAAACTTAGAACCTTCTTCCAAGCGTATGATAAATATGGATGTGGAACAATAAGCAAAAATTCCGCTAAGATGGCATTGAAAAAATGGTATCTTTCGCTTATAAACCTCAGATCTGAAGATGTACCGGTCTGGGACTGGCTTGGAGAGGAATGGGGCAGAGATGATGCGCCCAAGGAGATATCAGTTTTTCAGCGGTCTACCACAGTAACTTGGAAAGACTTTGTCAAGAACAACGCGCTGTATATTTTGTCTGCTCGGCCAAACACGGGGTCTTTACGGCCTTATATTCCACGAATAGAGTCATACGGCAAAGGATTTGATGATGACGAGGAAGATAATGACGATATTTAATACTGTGAACAAACCTTTCAGGCGCAAGATGCTTTGTTTCATTAAGAGCCATAATAGTTGCAGATATTGCAAAGTGTTTACTTTTTGCGACAACTTGAGCTCATACAAGGAATCGTATAGATAATTTTAGATATTAAATACGCACATACCATAAGATGAAATATGTCAGCTAATAAATTACATTCATCATGTATTAAGTGCTGACGCGGCTACGGTTAGTTGTCTCCTTTTCACTTTAATTCGGCTGCCCGTGACAAACCTATTCTTTCACATAATTTTTTCGAAACAGTGCGAGAGGACAGCCCGAATTTTTCTTGTTTTGTCTTATTTTTCTACCTTTTCTTCCATTTTTCGTATGTTCACCACTCTTCTCCCCAACAGTCTCTTCCTGCCATTAGGAGTCTGGGGAGAAGAAAATAGCAAGCGGAGGAGACAGTCCCCTCACAAACAATTTCAGTACTTGTCTCGCATACTGGTAGTTGGATACTGCAGCTTGTATGTGTAACTAAAACCAAATGTAACTCGCAAAAGAATCAGACTTTTATTTCTTATAAAAGGCAATTACATTGACACACCATCAACAAATAGTAAAAGTACATAAAATTTAAAATTAGCCTCAAAACTGCTACATCCTTCCTCTGTTTGCGTTTACAGCTCCAGTTTAACATCATATGATCCATCACCACTTTCTAATTTAGCTTTCTCAATTTTTTTCTTCTTATCCATTTCTTTGTCTTCGTCCATTTCACCCTTCCCCTTTTTACTTTCTTCCAGCTTCTTTTTGCTTTCCTGTGCATTCTCTCTCTGGACGCCGGTCTTTATTGGTTTCCCTGCCCAGTCTGTTCCTGGTTGAAATTTCGTTTCATCTTTACCGTAGTCTATCCACCCCTTGAAGGCATCACCAGTACCAGGTTCGCCCACTAACGTTAACCAAAGATTCGCAACCCATTTTGTTCCTTCAAGCACGTCACATCCACCATGTTGGGTGATTTGGTCCAGCTCACCCAGCCAACCTTTAAGAGAAATTAAATCCAATGTACCTTAAACTGACGCTCATATGCTCCCCCACTTCAAAGCCCCCCAGTTATAGCCCCCACTTATAAGTCCCCTAGTTATAGCCCCCCCACTTGTACGCTCCCAGTTATAGCCCCCTCACTTATAAGACCCCTCAGTTATAGCCCCCCACTCATAAGCCCCCTCAGTTATAGCCCCCCCACACTTGTAAGCCCCCTCCAGTTACAACCACCTATTTGTAAGCCCCCCCAGTTATAGCCCCTATCTGTAAGCCCCCCCTCCCCCCCAGTGATAGCTGCATCTACCTGTAAACAAAAATAGACATCCGGTTTCTGACAAGCCCCTCCCCCCCGAATATAAACCCCTCTCCAAATGTATCGATGTGAAATCCATTTAATTTGCCATTTTGAGTCTATTACTGATTTAAAGCAGTAAGTGAAACGCGTAGTTTGATGAGCACTGCCATAGCTTTTTCCGAAGCACTTATTCTTTTCCGGTTATAAGTCCTCTCGGATATAAGCCCCTTCATATATAAATCCTCCTAACACCTCTGTATAAATTAAAAGCTTTGATTTCAAGCGGCAGTTAACAGCGGGCGAAAATTGAAGCTGAACTGGACTCAACACTGTCGATTTCTGAATTCTGGATTCCAATCGTTAATGGGTATCCGGTTCCTTGAGCTGTATCGCGGATTCCAAAGCCGAGGATTCTTGATTCCGCAAGTAAAATTCCCAGCTAGGATTCCACAAGCAAAAATTTACCGGATACCGGTTTCCCTTTTACATGTGGGAAAAGAAAGAATAGCGACGAAAAATATTCCGGTTTCAGAAACTTAAATAGTATTATTGATTGTTTTTTTATTCTGTGGCATTGTTCGTTATGCTTTACAAGGTGACACATATTTACCCGTTTTTTCGTCAAGAAGATGATTGTACCACATGATGGCTTTTCCTTTTTTGGGTTTGACGATCAAGTTGCTTTGATGACAGTTCTCAGCGAGGTTGCACTTCCAATTTTCTCCTCTCGTCCACGCCTAAAATGAGCAGCAATAGGGAGAAGTGTGACTTCACGTTACCATGGTAGCAAACTTCCTGGATCACAACAAGAGGGAGCTTGAGCAACGAGAACGGCAACGACGACGGCAACGACAACGGCAAAAAAGCAACAGGTTTAGATGAGCAAAGCAACAACCTTGTACGTGCTGCACGCCTTTTTTGTACATTTCTTAGCCGTCTATGCAAGACGCGCCCGCTTTATGGAGTAGGTGAACACAGCAAAAAATTTTCTTTTTCTAAAATCAGATACGGTCCTTTCGGAGGGAGAGAAGCTACGACCGGAAATGCGTCTGCAGTTCGCAGGCTATTTCGGATTCAGCCCCAGAAAATTTCGCCAACTTTTGACAAATAAAATGAAATTATAAGATCGATGGCGTTGGAAACAGTGCGAATTCACTTTTTAAGCAACGTTTTCGGTTTGCTGTCATCTAGAAATCTCTTACTATGGCAACGTGACATGATCGACGACTTTTCCTCTCCATTCTGTGATCAAAATGCTAACTCTTCTTGCAATTTTAAGATATATAAAACATCCCTTGCAGTATAAGAAGAAATGTCGAATGGAAGAGCCTACTCAAAGTTAAACTGAGGGAAGTATATTATACATTGTAGAAAGGCAAGTTTTCAAAAACATTTTTGAAGACTTGATTTTATGATCATCTACAACTATCGCAGATTGTTTTAGATAATAGCAATCAAGGCAAAGCACGGAAAAGGTTTAATCGTCATTACTTAATATAGGTGAAAGGAAAGACTGTGATTGAACCTTCCGCTTTTTGTTATATCACATGCACATTGAAATTGCATAATATTATTTCAAACCCACCTCCATTGAAAAGGTTTCATTTCCTGCTAAAGGAAAAGCTGTTTCTCCTCCTTGTTTTGGTTCGTTTAGATAAATTAAAACTGTTGCAAATCTGTAGGATAAATCAAGGAGATGCAGTGAAATTAGAATGACGTTGTTGATGATGATGATGATGACAAGAGTGAGTTAACTGTCGTCATCAGAAAGGAAAAATAAATAGAATTGAAACTAGGTATATATCATGATTATAATTTACAAGAAAGGCTCAAAACACTGAAATTATTTGAAATTATGTAAAATTTAGAGAGGAGATTTTTCTAAAGTGATTTTGAACGTCATTAAGTGAATCCACAACATCTGATAAGATGGCAAACAAATCCGCTGACCTGCAAAGTCGGCAGTTTTCCTCTTTTGAGAAAGTGCAACACGGAAGACTGTGATCCACTTCGTCTGAGTCGTGATGACAATGGTAATGTCCGTGTACATCATACTTAACAACCTGGCGTAGAAGCGGCAATAAGTTGAAAGGAAAGAAACCGCTCATTATGGTAAAAGAAAACTGAACTGAATCAAGCTCTTATGCAAAATCATGTTGAAAGTTTATTTCGAGCGCGAGCTACGGGCTAGAGGTTTTTGAAATCAAATGAAGGAAAGATGGCAAAACGTGGAAGATGGAAAGATTTATGAACTGTTTTCATATTTACTCAATAATTTAATCTTCAGTATTTTCTTAAAAGAGGAAAGGGATTGACCTCGTTGTCAAGTGAATTAAAAAACTCAGTTAGGTCCTTGAAAAAAAAAAAGCGAGAGCTTCTTAATTTTTGTTCGACAATACGGTAGACGGTAGGCCTGGGAATTTCTTGTACTGTAAGAGTGGTATTGATTGCTTTGGGAGAAATTGTTATTAAACCTAGGAGGTAAGAATTTTTGCAATAAAACAAATTGGCCTAGTTGACCGAGGTCCTTAAAGATAGGGTCTGAATGGCTATCGAGATGTGATTTATAAATAATTCTTATAATGAGCTTTTGCAGGATAACAAGGCGGCGGAGAATGGTTTTATAGGTCGAAGACCAAACTATATTGCAGTAGTAAAAATAAGGATAATTTAAGGAATGGTATAACATACGTAGAGAGGTTTTAGGAAGAAAGAAACTGCATCTAGATATTATACCGATTGACTTCGCAACTTTGTTTTCAACGTGTGATATTTCCGATTTCCAATTGTGAATGTGAATAGAGAAAATAAATGTTTATAATATTGTTATATCAACCGTGGCTCACAAGATTGTGTCAATTCAAATAATGGAAAAACAGTGAGTCTGTAGCATCTACAAAGGAGGTTAAATAAGAAAGAACTGGGACTAAGGATTCTCGTTAAAGTGTTCTATGACAATGAGGGTCTGACGTACCTGAAGGGGTTCTGTGTTGTTTATGAACTCTTCAGGGAGAAAAGTCAAACGTGACAACCTAAGAGAATTATTAGTAAGATAAATTGATTAACAGACCAGTAATTAAGACTGTAATATCACCTAAATCGAAGTTTCTCTTTATCTTCGACGTGCATTAGAAAAAGCCGACATAGAATTCTGGAAAGCCTGGAAATTTTCCCCTGTGGTAATCAAAACTTTGATTGGCTTGCTTATTGGTATCATTCTCCTACCTGCCATGAAAATCCGAGAGAATTGGATACTTAGGATCGTTGTGGAACATCCAGACCTGTCTACTGTTGCGGCTGCGCAGTCGAGGCTTTGTTCTTCGTACTTTGTCGAAGTATTCTTTTATAACTGGCACCGTTACTTTGCTAAATTCTTCGAAATCAATTTTTCCTAGCATTTAAAACAATGAGGAGTTAAGATAAGATATTTTCGTAGTAACTTAAATAATGATGTTTCATTATTGGAAACTGCTTATTTGAAGAAGCAAGAAGTAAAGGCTATGTTTGTGATCATAACAACATTGCTGTTTCACCACTTACCATTATCGTCCTTATCCATTTCCAGTTCTTTAAACCTACGAGTTAACATATGTATCATAACCTGTTAAATCAAAAAACTATCCGTCATTTGCTTAAGAGGGGCAGTCTGGATGTCTTTTGGGGGAAATGATGTTGATTTGGGAAGGAAATAAATTAGGGAAGAAACGACATACACATAAACCAGTATTTCTCTACTTATTAATGCACTTCATATTGTTTTAAAAAAAGACAATATGACTGTTTTACGCATGTAACGAGTTTTATTTCTAATAATACTCGTTTCTTTCTGTGCACTTGGGCTGCCTGTGTTACAACAGTGTCATTCATACTTACATGTCAAGGAGATCTTCTTCAGTAAAATAGAGGTCTTCCTTTCCGCGAACATGCATGATCTAAAATATTATCAAAAAAAATTAAAGAGGATTTCCAAACATCCCTTTTAAATGACGTTTTAACTGCAACTAGAGTCTTGAATCATGAACTCTCGACTAATGTATCACAGTGATACATTGGGGACGCCAAAACAGTCCCACAATGTACTTTGACAACCATCTCGACCCGGTCTCCCGCGCAACCTCAAAGTGACCAATAAACAACAGGTGTTAGAACGCTTGGATGTACAAAAAAAGTTTTTCTGGAGATTTAGGGTCGAAACTTACAAATCTTACGTACCTCAACCGGTTCAATAAATCCATCATGGTTATTATCCCAAATTTTAAACGTCCTTTCTGACGTTTCATCATCAATGGTTTTCTCAGATTTTGCTAGAGGGCTCTTCTCTAAACCAAGTCGTTTGGCATAGCTCACCAGGTGGTCACATTCCACATCAGTAAGAAATTCGGGGATCTCTTTAAAGAAGAAAATTAGAATTTCGCCTGTTTCAGTGAATTGTGATGTCTCTGCTATATATAGATCACACGAGAGATAACAGTAGAAAATTTAAGATAGTTTTCTATCTATCGTCAACTTTATCGCGGTCTGTTTGTTCATCTTTTAGACAGCAGATCTAGTTTCTTTCTTAGCCCAAGCTACGGCTTGCAGAACTCAGAATAAGGAGAGAGAAATCAGTTCTGTGCTAAAACTATCGTCGTATAAATACCAAAACGAGGGGTTGCTGAAATGTTACTTGCCACTTCATTGCACAACTCACCAAATATCGGCGGCCTTAGGCTAATCGTTTTGACTTTCCGGAAGTGGAATGGAAATACCTTCACCTCCTCTACGTGACCAATCTGCAAAACAAATTCAGCTTAAGGAATTAACAAATATGAATTGAACAAAGCAAAAAATACTTTGAAAATTTGTTGCATATTTGTGAGCTTAAGTGAAAACGAGCGCGAGAAACGTGCGAGGAATCCCTTGCCCCCCATTATGTGGCCTGAACCGAGGCTACTATAGCCTGCGCTTGCACCCATCCATTTCTTACGAGCGCCCGCTACGCAGGCCACGAGGCTACCGAATATTACGATCAAGCAACTGGAAGCACCAAAACGGCAAAAAGAAAACAAAAAACCTTAGGGTTAGCATCCTGCTGGCATTTTAAGACTCGTCTCAATCAAGACTCTCCAAGAAAAGATAGTCTGAAATGTCATACGTCTCCTGACATACCGGGCCCCTAATCCTACCATGGCGTGTGGCAATTCAGACTGAGAAAATGAGCGAGTGAGTGATATTAAAAACTAAAAAGGCTTTCCTTAAAATAACTTAACTCATGATTTACCGTTAGACTATTTTGAAGGCTTTTTTTGAGAAAAAAATCAGATACGCTGTTATGAGATTGCCCTCTCACGTGCTTACGTCGTTTGAATTGAATTGTGACTATATAGTTACTAGGCTAATAACGTGATATTCAAGCCAAAAAAAACTATAATTGAAGTTTTTAGTTCAGTCCTTTTTTAACTTTTTCGAATAAGAAAATATATTTGTCTCAAAATGATTTTCATATTATCAGGACATTTCCTTCTTCCGTCAATGCTGTAATAATAGGAATTCTGTAATTCGCTGGTGAAGTCAAGCGTGCAAAAGCATGACCATTTTACTTTGTTCTTGAAAAGTCCCACTCGGTTTATTTTCTCTCGACCTGTTTCTGCGAAACTTCAATGAATTGCCTAAGCTGGCTGCTAAGGGCTGTAAAGGAATGATTTTGTTTGCAATTTCAAACAGAAATCCGACATTTTCAATTGAAACTTGCTGGAACCGGACTTAATATAGTATTTTACCTTCACAGGGTCTCGCAGTTTAGGAGTCCATTTAGTTTTATCAATTTCGTTGTCCGATTTCTCACTCTTTGCGTCCCTCAAACAACATAACAAGACCAAACTAGATACAAAGAAATACTTCCAGTTTTCCATTCTCGTACATAAAATTTAAGTTCTTGTTTGAAACTGCAGGCTGTAACTGAAGTTTTTATGCTTGTGGCTAAAGTCTATGTTTGAGATTTTGGCAGGTTCCTGCACAAGAACAAAGGAAAGAGGCGATGACGCAAAAGCAGGATTCATTGTAAACAGCTGTTCTATGAAACATTTCAAATTTCTACAAAGAGTGCTTGATTAATCAGTTCAAAATGTTGTTCAAAAGAGATGACCACGTGCGTAGATCGCTCAAAGACCTCTCAATGAATGGCGTCTACATTGATTGAACATTATCTTTAGACTCGACAATCTCCATTCGGTTGGCAGCATTTTCCCAGTGTACCAAAGATTAAATGGTTTGGAAAGGCACTCTGGGAACGAGGGAAGGAAATTTCAGCCTCAACGTTTCTACTATCTTGTGGGTTTAGCTGATTATAGCTAAGAAGAAATAAAATATAAACTTTTAAAGTCACAGTGGCCGAAAACATAAAACTGGCCAAGAAGCAATTTGAAGTGTTTAGCTAATTAGCTAGGAAGAAATAAGATCGTATTAATAAGAAGCTGGTAGCTTTTGTGAGTAGCCATTTTCTCATAGTAAAACAAAGACTTGTCCCTTCAAATTTCTTCGTGGCGAGCTTTATTTTTTAGGCCACCGTGACTTTAAAAGTTTATATTATTGTCGTTAGTATTCGACGTCGCCGACGTTTTGTTACCAGCGCTGCTGTCAGTAGCTTATGAGTCTATGACACGTTTTGTGCATTTCAAATAACTTCATCGGTAAAAGTAGACACACAAAAAATTCGGAACTTGGGAAAAATTGATCAAAGAATGTGAAAGTAATTTTTAAGAAGTTGAATTTAAATGGTCGCACCACAGGATTTGATCTGCAGATTCAAACTTTGAACAAAATCATTACAAATCTATATATATATGATTTTAGGTAGTGAAAGGACAAATTAGTAACTACAAGAGAGGCGGAACGGATCGATCAGTGCACAACACACTATGCTAATGGTAAACTTCCTTAATGCACGTTTTCTTATACCAAATTCAGTTGCTTTTCAATAGAACAGGTGCACCCTCGAAGAAAGAAAGAGAACAAAAAGCGCCGGGCTTTATTAAATGTACTCTTCTGTCGCACGATGTTCAGATAAATGGCGAAGGTGGTTTGACAAGTCAATAGAATTTGAAGTAATTTATAATACATTGCCAACGTCGGTATCTTTTTCATAAACTTTACCACGTTTATTGCTAACCGTTGCATGGTAGTTTCGTCCCGGAGTTGACCTGCTCAGTTCGTAGCACTCTTTATAGAAGCCGCTGGTCAAGATAGTGTGGAAAAGTATAGAGACCGGCTCAAAAGTTTACTTGATAAAAAGGGATAAATTATACGAGCAGTTCGGCGGCATGGGCGTTTTGTAATTGCAAAGGTTTCACTGAGAAATGATTTACGCCACTTTCGGTTTTTTGATCTTAGACAGTAAGCTTTCATTTGTTTCTGTATTACGGTTGTTAGCTTGGAAGCCGCAGTCTTGCCATGATTCTTATTTTCAATCGGTAACTAATGCAAATGTTATATTTTTCTACTCAAAAAATAGTAATTAATTAAAGAGCAATGAGCGGAAGTGACGCGCATCAACCGACGTCAATTATTTCAGTCGGGAGGGTGTCAAAAAAAGCCGAAGATTTCGAAATCCTGGCGGCAAGTTCAAAATTCTGATTCGTTGCTTTTCAGTCTAGCTATTTATTTTTCTCAGTCCTTTCTACTGAAAACAGTGCGTTATGAGTTCGTGTAACACTGATCAACAAGAAACGTCAAGTTCTAAGACAATCGACAGTGAAAAACCAACCAACATAAAACATTGCCAGGGTCTTCCGAAGGAAAAGAATGGCCAGGTTAAGGGAATTAGAGTCAAAATGAGGAAATGAAACGATGCAGACGAAGGTATGACATGGCTGTCTACAAAGTTTATGGAACTGTTCCTCGTGCTGATTATCCTACAAAAACTTGAAAAATCTTGATTACTACCAAAGACTTTTCAGCTCTCTCTGTGGAACTGCAGTTAATGAGCACTGCGTGAAATAATTGACAAAGTGAACAGATATGTAGACACTGAAAAATTCACGAACTGGTAAAAAAAGTGTACTATCTTTCACGTGTGAGGATATTGGTGTCGCCATGGTTACCAACATAAATTTTCACTTTTTGGAACAGAAAATATAAGTATTATTGTCTTTATTTCTCCTTTATAACTTTATATCCTAGTTTCATAACACTTTTGTGACAGGCATTTTGCGATAGGTGACCACTTTAATTGCACTATTTTGCTGTTTCGAATTCGCTTCGCTCACTCGTGAGAGATACTTTCAGCACTCGAAGATAACATTCGTATCCCCGCGCGGCCATGTAATATCCCCTATTTATACTTCACCACATGAATAATATCATAAATAGCCTGACTATCAGGCCTTCTATAGGAGTTAGGGGGAGAAGATTGTAGATGGCAATGTGGGGGGAGGGAGTGCTCAGGCTATCCCTAAAATATTGGGCAATTTGTTTAAATATATATTGTTTTGTTTTATCCTATTGTTTACTTCTTCATCGCCTTGCCGTGAGGATCAGTTTGCCGCTTTATATTTCTCTACAAGTTTAATTGTACTGATCTAGGTCTACAACTGGGAGATCCGGGACCATTCATTGGTTTGTTGCTGTGGTTTTGCTGACATTTTAAATATCCCTAAAAGGGACCGGTACTTCTGCTTGTGACTTCATCAGGACAGACCCAATGTCACTTGGCCACAGGCCTTCCATAGGGGTTAGGAGTGAGGAGAGTTTGGAGGGCAATGGGGGAAGGGGCGAACTAAGGCTATCCCTAAAAGGAACCGGATGCTTCTCCTTGTAACGTCATCAGGACACACCCAATGTCACGTGACCCAATGCAGAAAACTGTGTTTTCCTGAAAAAAATGTTCATTTTAGCTTAAAATATTTAGTACTATCATGATACCTATTCCATTTAGAAAGGAGAATGGAATATTGTGTTCCGGAAAAAAAACACTTGGACATATTTGCCGGTTTTTTTTGAAATTTCGCAAAAAGTATGCAAGAGTTTCAAGAAACAGATTTTTCAATTGATTTGAAAAACAAAATGACTTCCCGTTTTACTTCCGCCGGAAGTAACACGCAACACGTAACTCGATCTCGACCCTGAACTGTTTTAAATGAAATGGAAAAGGAAAAGCTTTCAACTTGACCATTTGTTTAAGAAACTAAAAAGCTGTTATGCTTAACTTTCAGACAGTCTTTTTACAGCGCGAGTCTTCTTGGTCGATACACACATGTACAAGACTTTTCGCTATAAATATGATAAATCCTCTTCACAATTATACCTTTCCGTAACTTTGCAATGGAATTATGCAGTAACGTAAACGACAAGGAATCAATACCACTGGTGGCGCGAAAAAATATCCCGCGACCGGCGCGGCCGGTAGTCCAAAAAACACGTGAAATACGAAAATCGGAAGCCAATTTCCACTTGCTCTGTGACCGCGTTACCTAGCAACGACATACGATAATGATCCCTGAAGTGATGAGGTATAAACAATGTTGTAATTAGCCATAGCAACAAGTTTTCTATATTCAATTTTAAAAACGTCGATCGTTCAATATTTTTGGAGCTAAATTCGCCCCATTGGATTCACAATAAGTGGGACACAAACGAGTTTAAGTTTCGTGTGTAAGTTCCTCGCGATAATTTCAAGTTCAACTTGATCAAGTTCTTCCAATAAAAGCATTATAGACTGCACAATGCGACTACCTTCAAATCCTTGACTGGGTAACTGGCCTACTGGAGGCCCTTTAGGAGTCATTTGTTCTTCCGTCAGTGGAAGAGGGGAAGATGTTACTGTTCTTGACAATTTTGGCCCCTCAGGGGTGGCCTTGGAAGAATCCTTTAAGGATTCCTCTGTTAATCGCAGCTTATTTTGAGTGTTAAATTTGACACTGTCCTCCTTAGCATCAGTATTTTCTTCCCAAGAGCTTTCCTCTTTGCCGTTAGTATGACCAACCAAATCAACTTTCACTCCGTCATTAACTTCCACATTTTTATCTTTTGTATATCTATTTTCAGCCGCTGTTTCTTCGACAACATCCGTCTTCAACACATTCATGATTTCTTCATTACGATTATTTTCTGCCAGCCAGTTGTGGCCCATTTTCCACGCACGTAATTCCTTCCTTCCATCGCCGTTAATGTTGACCCAAATCTTCGCGACCCATTTTTCACTTTTCTTGACTTCACAGCTTCCCTGATATGACAGCAGGTCTAAATCACCGAACCATCCTTGTAGACCACGGAGCTTATGATTGTACCACATTATTGCCTTGCCTCTCTGAGGTTTGATAACTAAGTTAGACCCAGCGCAGTTCGTTACCATGTTACACCTTTGCGATGATTGCTTTGACCACTCCTATGAACAGAGAAAAGATAAAATACGTTCTTTTTGACCGGATATCTCATCTTTTAACTCTTTCAGTATGTATAGATCGTTTTCAGTCACGTGACTGGCGCTTTACAAATTTATTGGAACAATAACACTGGTATGGGCCACCAACATGGCCGCAATTGCATTGTTTTGGAACACCAATGTGGCGGATGTGGCGTCATGCGAAAATGCTCTGTATTGCGTCGAATTGCATCCCAGTAATGTTTTAATAGACCCAGTTTCCGGTGTAACTTTGTAGTAGCCAATGAAAAAAGTTTTAGTACGGTATCCCCAGAACAGTCCCACATGCAACTCGGCACAACCCCGACCCAATCTCTCTCCAAATCTCAAAACTGCCAAAAAGAGGAGAACTAATAGGACAATTGCACGATGACATCATTTTACTACAACTACCAGAATCCTTCAGTTTGTTGATTATTTGGGCAAATTAAAGCTATTGTTTTTTAGACTTCAGCGGGGTTGACAAATTTAAATAAGAGCGCAAAAACGAAATGGATTCTGGTTGGAATGTTGTCAAAGTGAAAATGTGCCATTCTCATTCAGGCAAAGCTACTCGTCAGAGAGCATTCTTAAACAAGCCCCAGTTGTTCAAACTATCCACTTGATAAATCACTATGTACAGTGGATAAGTATAAAGGGCACCAATCCTTATCCATTAGACAGAGATTTATCCAGTGGATAGCGTTATTCACCTTCTGAACAACTGGGGCCTGGCCTATGAACTTTCCTGATTTTTTTTTTTAATCAAGCTGCAATCCTAACATCATTGCATTTGATCTAAGTTAAAATGATGCTACGGGCAGTATTGTCATAGTTTCTGGACGTAATGACATTTTTTACTTGGTCATACCTTCCAACTGAAAGTTCTGTTATCAGCAATGGGAAATGCGCATTCCCCTCCATCTTCGACATCATTTAGAAAAACCATGATCGTCAAATATCTGACAGTTAAAAAGTAACACTATCATGAAAATACCCAGCTAGATATTGCCGTAAGGATGGTTTTTTGGATGTCTCGTGTAATTTACTTACCGGCAGAGCCTGCAATCTTTAGAGCCATACAAGCAACAAGGTTTGTCATGCGCGACTTCTTCGCTGTCATGGTGACAGTGATAATGACCTCCTTCTTTGTAACGTACCACCTTGAGCATAAGACAAAAGGTGAATAGATTAACCTCTTTCATTCAGGAAACAGGAAAGGTCGAGGGAAATAATCCCAACTTGAAATCGCGTCTATGGGGAAAAACAGGAAAAATGGAGCATTTTTTCAAGAAAACGTTTTGGGCGTAACTGGATTTAACATAAGTATATGCACGTTTATAAAAATCTCCGTCTTTGAACTGTATATGGGAAATTTCGGCCGATGGAAAACAAAAATTGCTGATCTACCGTGCACGTGAATATATCCCTTTAACTTACCTGCAGTGGCTCACTTTGCTGGAGGATTGGCTTTGGTAGCTTGGTAAGCTGCTCAATTCTGCAAAATTAAAGAAACCGTTTCTTAAAACAGTAAGATCTCCATTTTAGCTGTCTATTTGTTTGAATTTGTTCTTTTATGAATAAATAGACAAAATATGAACTGGCGCAACATTGAAATAACTTTAATCTACCTCTCGTGATAGTCTTCGAGCAGCCCTTCGTACTGCAGAAGTTCGTCATCATCGTGCCATAACCAAACTTGTTCACTGTTTTGGTTGCGCATGCGCGGCTTCTTTGCTACCTCCTTGTCAATATAAGCGTGGATATTTTCTAATGAAGTGTGGTCTAAGTTCTTCAACGGAATTCTACCTATAAGTTGGATTTAAAATCTATTTAGCACTGCATAGATCAAATGGTGTGAAAAAAGATACTATAGCAAAGAGAAATTGGCCACCTCGAAAGAGTTAAGATTCAGAACCTTTGTTGCTCTTTTCAAGTCAATTCACTTGGGAACAGTTCACTAACTGGAGTAAAGTAAAAGAGTGAGATAATAATAATAATAATAATAAGAAGAAGAAGAAGAAGAAGAAGGAGAAGAAGGAGGAGTAGGATTTTCTAACTACATACCATCTTTATCTTGATCAAGGTTTAGGGCTTTAAACCTAAAATGAAACATTGCAATAAATCAGAAATAGGAGGAAAATAACAAAACCATAAAATGAATGGTAAATTTCTAAATTTAGGAACTCTAATTAACTTACATTTCCAGCACGTCTTCTTCTGTCATGTAAACGTTTCGTTTACCAGGTTGATAAAGAGCCTGTTAAATTGTAATACAATAGCAGGAAAATTAAGTTATAGTTCTTTCTTAACATTGGAAAGGTTCGGAAAAACTTGAGCATTTGTGTCATACTATTTGTTAAACACGCGTGAAACGTGAATTGATAATAACCACCCAGTGTCTTCCAAAGACAAAAATATATCGTGGATGGAATATCTTACCTCATCCTTGTCAACAAATCCGTCTTCATTTCTGTCCCATGCCTTTAATATGCCATCAATGGGATCTTTATGATCGATATTGTCAGTATCTTGGGTAAGCGGACTATCTTTAAGACCTTTTTCTTGGGCCAAATCTATGATCATTTCACACTCCTCATCCGTGAAGAAGTTTGGAATTTCTGTCGAACGTGAAACAAAGAAAACCGTGTATGATATGAATATGTGAATCAATAATACAGTGGAAGCTCTTCCAACGGACACTCTCGTAAGCGGGCAGCTCTACTTACAGTCACCTTCACAAAACCCTGTTTTACTTAACTCCCATACAACTCTGTATTTTCATTCCCGTAAGAGACCAGCTCCAGTTACGAACACCGTTTTCGCGTCCCAAGGCTGTCTGCTCAAGAGAGCTTCCAGTGTATATGTGAAGGTTCAACGCGATTGGTCAATTGTATTTTTGTTTAAGGACAGCTAAGAGTACACACGTACCAAACACTGTTGGCTGTAAACTGAGAGTTTTCACTGTGTGAATGCTACCTTTTGTCAATTCCGTGAAGGTTCAACGCGATTGGTCAATTGTATTTTTGTTTAAGGACAGCTAAGAATACTCACGTATCAAACACTGGTGGCTGTTAACTAAGAGTTCTCACTGTGTGAATGCTACCTTTTGTCAATTCCGTGAAGGTTCAACACGATTGGTCAATTGAATTCTTGTTTAAGGACAGCTAAGAATATTCACGTACCAAACACTGGTGGCTGTAAACTAAGAGCTCTCACTGTGTGAATGCTACCTTTTGTCAATTCCATTTCTTGAGTGTAACCCACCTAGAATAATAATAAAAACATTTTCTTTTAACAAAAAGACATTCCCAAAAAATGGGCGAAATTCCTCATGATTTTTTATAAAATATTGTGTTGTTGCCCGCCGAGGAAGCAACAAACAACCAATTGCGGATAAGGTGGAAGGGGGGAAAGGGATAGGAAGTGTTTTGTTTTTCAAAATATACTCTATTTGACGACAGTGCCTAAATAAATTTTAGTCTTAAAAATTTACCTTCCAAAAACTTGAACAGACACCTAACCCATTCTTTCTTCCCTTCAGTTTTGTAGTGGCAAAAATCAATTAAAAGTAGCGATCTCCAGACATTTTTGGCCTAGAGACAGATATAGCTGCGTTCTCTCTATATTGAGTATTTTTGTGTTACCCAATGTTGGTGAAAATTCTTTTACACACTTTAGTTTAACTTTCTTGTTTATTTGGAATGGGTACTTACTGACTTCTCAATAAGTAATGACAGCGGAGTTATTGACCCAGAACAGATGCTCTTATCACTATGCTGTGCAATGAATCTAATTTATTTTTATGGGCTCCGTGCGTAAACAGTAGATATGACCACTTTGCATGCAAATGATTTAATTAGTTCAAAATTTAGTCTTTGTTTAATTTTGTCCCAAAACACAGTTCTTAAGGTCCTAGCACACGTTCCTTTAGAACGAGGTGCAGCTCTAATTGAAATAGACTATTTAAATAAAATCTGTTCTATTTAGGTTTAAGAAAGGAACTCGTTTTATTAACTGTTTAAAAATAACAATAATAAATAAATCCAAAGGGAACTCTACATTGTGTCCCGCTTGAATCGTTTAAGTTCACTTTTGTCCAAAGAATTAAGAGTATGAGTAATTCTTCTTGGCTATGGTCTCTAGGGCATCGATATTTTTTATTGTATTATGACAAGCCTACAACTATCATAACTTTTAGCAAGGATAACAAAAAAAGCACTTAGGCTGCTGATTGAAATAATAACAGCTGATGTGAAGCTACTCTCTTAATAAGCCCTAGGCATTCCAGCAATAGCTGCTAAAATGCGCTGGCAGCTCCACGTTATTAGTAATGAAAAACCCTTTGCATTTTCTGAAGGTTTTACTCAATGAAATACTCCGATTTTATCCTTTGCCAGTGCAAACTGAGAAGCAGGAGGCAAGAAGGAAGCAAGAGGGTCACGTGTTACATATTTTTCCAAGATAAGCATCTGGCCTCGGTTGTTCAGACGCTGGATAGCACTATCCATCGGAAAAAGTGTATCCAATGGATAACGCAATTGGTTTCCCTAATACTTATCCGCCGGATAGTGATTTATCCGGTGGATAGCGCTATCCAGCGTATGTTTGAACAACCGCGGCCTGGACTGGTATATATAATTCTCGCTTTCTATAATTACAAAAAAAGGAAAAAAAAGTCATTAATTACCTTTACTGCATCTAGTCGAGGTAATCCCAGAAGAAAGTTACTCTTAGTTCGCTCAGTCGAGCAGTCTCCGTTCCTGTCGTGACACTGATTGATTTGACCATAAGCAAACTGCTTTGATTTGACCACATGATCTCCGTGAAACGTAATTAGGGCGTAGATCACTATCACAAGATGATGAAGCCACGTTCCCATAATATGCGGGAAAACTCCTAATGATTCTGTTAAAATTTTCCGGTTTTGAAGAAATCACTGTGTAGTTGAATCATTCTTGAACATCTGCTATGGGCTTAAGCCAATTTATTCGGCTGATAATTTATTCATCCACTTTCAACAGGTGGGCAGCAAGTACCTGGCACTCTAAACTCTTGTCCAGTGTTTCTCCGTTTCTAATTGGCAAAAGCTATGAGCCTCGGTGACTGAATTTTATAGCTTGATATTTGAATCTAGCCTCTCTAATTACGGCTTCAAAAAAAGAAAAGAAAAGAAAAGAAAATAGAGTGAAATTTGCAGTGGCCCAGATAAATATCTTGTAGTCATTTCTCTTTTGTTTTCAGGTTAGCGCGCCATTCCCCTTTTGATGTAATATAACGTCGGCCCTGCGCGCATGCATGGATGTTGGGAAATTAAAATAACTGACTTAAAAAACTACCTTTGCAATCTCTACACTTTTCACAAAATGGAACCATTTTCAGTCCACTGTACCGTGGAGAGTACTTTTGCTATCTTATTGCACTGCTTTTATGCGATTGGCTAAACACCCTCGTGGTCTCTTGATTGTCAACCACCAGAGGTATCAAAAACCGAAAATCGTGGCGGCTCCCTTGAAAACGTAACATCACAGTTCCGGATTCATTAACATTAGATGTACATATATGAAATATACTAAAATATTACAACAGTATCAATAAGAATTTTCAGAAACACTGTCTTTTAATTTGTCATGAAAACAGGTTTTATTTCGTGCGTCCAAAAGTAATTACGATTGCTGAAATAATAAAATAATTATACCAAAATATGCAACATATTACAGAAAATATATTTACAGTTTTGCCACAGTTATTAATTTGCTGTAATCTTAATTTTATGAGATACTTAACTTTTTAATAACTACTATTGGAAGTTGAAATTTAAAGATAAAAATGACTAGAAACTGTACAATTTAGCTGCATTTTCTAAACGTTTTATCAATCTGCCTTACTACCATCCACTAAGGAAATTTTTCCTCCTTGGTTTAGCACCAGAGGAACACACAACATCTCAAGTTTCTCGTGCACTTTTTTAGATACACTTCGCAGTTCATCATCCTTGAGGATCTCTAAAAGGGACGTCACAGCATTAAGAACATGTCGTTCCTTTGGATGAGAATCATGAAACGTCCATTCCTCAGTGTTTTCCATATCAATTTGCATTTCTTCTTCGATGACGTCTGTCTGAATCCTATGTCTACTTTTCTGCATCCTTTGTAGTATGTTCTGATTTTCGTGCCTTCTAACAACCGATAAAAGATTGCTTCCCTTTCTCCAAGCTCGTAACTCCATGTCTCCCTCGCCATCTACATTAATCCAGTTTGTAGCTATCCACTTTTCTCCTCTACTGACATCACAATGCCCATAATGCATCCTGTTATCTAAGCCTCCGATCCAGTTGCCTTCGTCATTGATCATGTGATTATACCACATAATAGCCTTGCCTCTTTGAGGTTTGATAACTAGATTTCCCTTTGAGCAATATTCATGCGAGTTGCATTTTCCTAGCGCATCATTCATCCATTTCTGTAAGGTAAAGGAAACAAAAAGATAAGTCGAGACCATAAGTTCGTTATTATTCCTGGTTTTCAACCACGTGACGAGGAGGTCATTTTGATTGACAGACTAATAACTTTTTTTGGAGAAGTTGGATCAAAAAAAGAGTTCTTTTGTTCTTGCCGACCAACATGGCCGCCGTGACGTCAGTTGCGTGACGTCAGCCGTGACGTCAGCTACAAACCAGCATAGGAATTATATAGGGAAGTGATGTTGATTACCAAATGCGTTCATCCATTCGTATTTAAGGGAAGATGTTATCTTCATTTTTATGAACGGGTAATCAGGTGACATCCGAAACAAGTTTAGGGAACAAAAAAACAGGATTCTGAATTAAGGTACGTTTACGCGCGTTTTTTTTATCCCTATCTCTATTGCACTGAAAATTAGCTACCTTGGCTTGATGATTGACCTCACGGAGGGGCTAAAAAGTGGAATTGAGAAACAGACCAAAATTGACAAAAAATTGAGATTTTGATCTTGAGCATACCTCATACGCCTCATAACGCATGAAGAAAAATCCATGAATTTTCTTCTCCCCTGGAATCCACCATTTTCCTTCTATCTGGGCATTACCCTTTAATCTTCCGGCATATTTAATCAGTACATCATTATTCTCTTGATTAAGGTACTTTTTACGAAATCGAATAATGTCCCCTGTCACTAAACTGTCAACCAGCTCGAATGCACCGCTCGCATCATGACCTTTACCGACAAGAATTTTGTTAACTCCGTCGACTTTAAACTTGATGTCAACTTTGAAAGAGTTGCGACTTCCAGTGGTCTTGGCGTAAGTAAAGAAACCCGTCCAGTTTCCTGAATTATTCATAACGTCTTCCTAAAAAATAAGAAAAGTTTCATATTAATGTACATCAGAGATCGTCATACTGAATGAAGTAGAACCAAACTCAAAGTTACTTCTTTAGATTGTCACAACAGTAGCAGGCAAAACTGAGAACCTTTAGAAACTGGAGGTAAATACGTTTAGCCGGGACCAAGCTAGAGCCAAAACATATAGATGCAAGTCAATATTTTTATTATTATTTATTATCATAAGATTAATAATTGCAAGTTAAAAGCCCTTTTAATAAGGTACGTTTTTAACGATTCTTAAAATAGAAGCTAAAAACCATGGCGATCACGAAATTACTAGCGACACATACAGTGTATACCATTCATAAAAAACCAACTTTATTTTCACGATTTGAAATAAAGCCTTTAATATGAAATGCATATCAGTCCGTACATACATAACTAGGAGGAAAATACCTCAAACTTGTTGTTCGCAAGTGGCACAACAACTCCCCCTCCATCTTCAACATCAGTTAAAAAATATGTTACTGTTATAAACCTTCCAAAATAATATAAAATGACATGTATTAGATTAATAAAATATATTGAAAATTTTACATTTTACATTTTCTATACGTGCGTCGAATGTGCTAAAGATGTGATGTCTTATTTTGCAAGTAGTTCAAGTTACTCGAAGATATTCCTAGTCTCGGCATTTACAACTTCTCATGTTACACAACTACGTATCACATGCTTCGTCGCACCAACACGTTATTACCATATTATTGCACGGACCTTTGCATACTTTACACCTTTGGCACCTTGTACATATTTAGTGATTGCAACGCATTAAATATTAAGTTTAGGACATGTAACGGAGACGTTAATACTCAGAAACAGCGTTATAGTTTGTATTAATCACTTTATTATATCATAAGATCACTAATCTATTTTCCTGTTATTTATGAAAATGTTCTTTTTAAGATTTAGGAGATACCTGCATATTCTGCACTGATTCATGTCGCCATAGAGACAGCACGGGACTCCTTTAATTGTAGGCTCGCTATCTTGATGACAATATTGATAACTACCTTCTTCGTATTGTAACACCTAAAATTGAATTTATTTAATTTAGGATTATCTGTCAGACAGTATTGTTTTCGTTTTTGGAATCAGATGATCACAGGTAAATAAGGGCACAGATTAAACTCTCTTGGGTAATTTAAAAAAAACTTTGACCCGCCGTTTATTTCTCGGGAGGTGTTAGGTGTCTCCGAACCCCTAAAAATCACCTTGCGAGGGTTGGCCTTGAATACGTCAAGTCAATTTTTAGTCTCAATTAAGGCTGAATTCTTCTAGTTATGGGCGCCAAGCAATGAAAGAGTATAGGCTGTCAGATTTTTCTAGGGGGAAATTAAACCGATTTAAACAATCTAAATTATTAAGAGAGCTCCTGGTGTTCCCCGAACTCCAAACCAGAACAGAGGTTAAGACTGGGATAAATAAAGTGAAGAAGTTTTAATTGGTATTTGTGAAGTACGCTTAGTAAAGTCATATTCTTGCCTGCATTGGTTCACTTTCTTGTAATATCTCCTTTGGTATCTTAGTAATTGCTTGTAGGCTAGAAGTAAAATGGAATTTGCTATTAGAAACTAAGTGGGAGCAAGTTTAACACAGAGCAATCTCTTTATACAAACCCTGATAATGTCAAATACAGGTGTACAGTCAACTCTGTTGAAGAAGGACACCCCACCGGGTTGGACGGACACTAAAGAATCCATCTTAGGGACTGGGTGTCCGCCTTTAAGAGGGTCAAAGAAAAGGAATTACGAATACAAGCGACCACTTCAAGGTGCCCGTTGTAGTGTACACGTACCGTTCGTGAAATCCGTCAAGTAATTCCGGCTGATATCTTAGCAGTTCATCTTCATCGTGCCATAACCATGAAATCTTGCTGTTGGCTGTTCGCCTCAATGAAGAATCATTCAAAAGAGCAGCTATGTATTCTCGCATCCTCTCCAGTTCTATGCTCTTGAACTCAGTCAAGTCAATTTTCCCTGATTTTAAACAATATCCAAGCAAGATTTGGTTACTCATAAAAATAATAATGAATTAGTGATGATGATGATGATGATGACGATAAAATATGATGAATCAGACTCGAGGTGAATGAATGAGAGGCGAGATAACCTAATGGTTAGCGGTTTGGAGTCGAAATCGGGAGTTTCCGTGTTTTGCCCTTGATAGGGATTCATTGAGTTCTTGCGTTTGACATGTTACTCTCATAATGCCTCACACCACCCACGTAATTTAACGTTGGGGTTTACCGAATGGTGGAGTAGCATCCTGTCCAGGGTACGGATAGAAATATCAAAAAAAATTTTCATGCTTTGGAAACCAGGATAAAATGTGACCAGCTGTTTGACTTGACACAAAGACGATGTTATGACACAGAAAAAGTTTACAAACCGTTGTCGTCTTTATCCATTTCTAATGACTTCATCCTGTAAATTTAAAATCAAAGAAAAGCCACTCAGTGTAAGATTACAATAAACCAGTGAGGTGCACTACCAAAACGGTCGACTAATATATTCACTTATTTTTCAGAAACTGCATGTTATGGGCTCCTGCTTAAGTGAAATTCTGAGTGGCTCATTAGCATTACAGCTTTGATTAAGCCATTAAAAATAAATTTCAATAGCAACTTTAGGCTTCGGCTATTACACTACAGTCTAGTAGGTATCCAATAAGTAGTCTAAACCAGTATTATTAAGGATGAAAACAGACTGAAAGAGTGAAAAGCAATCATTATATGGGATTTTAATCTTATGTATGAAAGTTGGCGACGTACATTTCAGTGGCGTTTATCTCCGTAAACTTGAGATCCATTTTTCCAGGAATCAGAACAATCTGTAATTGAAAAAAAAAAAAAAAAAATATATATATATATATATAACTTCACAGAAGTTGTATATCTATCTATCTTTCTATATATATATATATATATATATCTGTTCAAAGGAGTGTGCGCATTCATTGAAAGTGTTTCATAACTTAGGTGGAGCATGAAAGGGTCTTATTCCTTGCAAAAGCACAAACTAACTCCCCTCCCCTCCCCTCCCATGCCATCTTCCCAATTTCGGGTCGAGGAAACATATAGTAATTTCAAGCTCATGGAAGTGTGTTCGCGGAGAAGCAGCCCGCCTGATATTGCAAACTATTTACTTAAAGGTAGGGACGTTTCCGTACAAATCTCTGACGATATATAGGGGGGGACAGGGGGGTCACAATCTCCCGTTTCCCCTACCCCTCCCGCCCCCTGTTCTCCCGGGCTCCCGCCCCCCTGTCCCCCTCCACTCTATAGGTCCGACAAAGAGATAAACGACTGATTATTGCAGTGGATTTAACGGGTTTACCTCGGTGTAAGAACCTGTGAACTTTTTCTTTGTTTTGTACCTTTTGTTTTTCTAGGTTTTATTGTGTTGACTTCTTTGTTTTCTTTGTTTTACGTCACTGGTGAGTTTAACAGGTTCTTACACCGAGGATGAGCCGATTTAACAAGCAACAGTATATGGTTAAGAAGAGAATTTATGATTTAAGAGGATGTACAGTTCCACTAACCTCTTCTGTGTCAATGTAATTATCTCCGTTTAAGTCCCACAACTTGAAAGTGTTGACAGGATCTTCATATAAGATTCCTCTACTATCCGTTCTTTTAGGATTATCTCTAAGCCTTTTATTCTCAGCAAGAGCTATGATAAGTTCACATTCATCAGCATCGAGAAAATCAGGAATCTCTGGAGAATAAGAAATAAATTAAAGCTAATTTATGCACCCGGGACTGCCTCCGAGTGAACTCTAGGAAGTTGTTTGTAGTTGTCCAAGCACCTTCCTCCTCGAGTTTTGTTTCACTGGATAATCGAATTGTCTGTTACCTTTACCACTCAAGTGCCCATCGTCTAATTTCTTCTCAAAAACTTACTGATTAGAATACTTCAACAACTGATAAATATTCAGTATATTGTCCTATAATGAATGCAAGGATTTAATCACGGACCTTCATACTCGCTAAAATTTATCTGAAAAGTCAGAGGATAAGAGGGATTTGAATTAAGCCTCAGGGGAAATTATGCTGGGTTGAATGACTGAAACAATGGAATGCTGATTAGGATGATAACCATTTGATATAAAGAATAGTAATGAACATAAAATTTTCTCATAAAATGGTTATTCTAATTTGCAAATAAATGATAAGTAAAAAATTCATCAAAATATCTGCAGAAGGCAAAAAGATGTTCAGTCTTAAACGAACTAATAATAAAAGCAATGATCCGGCCAGAGCTTGTTTAAAATAAAAGAATAAAGTTTTTTTAGTCGAGAAAACACCACAACCAGTCTATTTCAAGATGCTATTATTTTCCAAGCCAAGAAAGAGTCAGGGAAATGAGTCACAAACAATTCTTACCAATTTGAATTCCGTAAAGTCATCACTGCCCTTTATGTGTTTGTGCAGTTACCTTTAGTGTGTGTCCTCGTTCGATTGTTCCCCGGCTTTTACGGTCATTAACTTCTGAAGTGTCTTTGGGTTGCGGCATCGTATTAAAAGGCAAGTAGACCCTTAAAACCTCAGCTAGTCACAATGTATTTGTGCAACTGCTCTTGACTGAACGCTGCCCGGCTTTGTTTGATGACAGTTTCCAATTAACACATTTTAAAAAGAGAAATAGACCGATGTACATTGGATTTTACAATTCTATAGGAACTAAATACTTCAGGGACGTTTTTGAAGCTGTCTACTTGGCAAAAACTGTGTTTTATAAAGTCCAAAAATTCTTTTGCTTAACCTTCAACACTGCTGCTCGTTCTTTTAAACATTCCATGAAGGTCACAAAAATAAAGGAAGTGATCCCAGAAAATGTATCGAAAAAAGGGTGAAGAATATCGTGTTTTGAAGTGTTAATTGCCAGAGTGTTAATTGCGGTATAGTTTTGTAAAATTCAATTCACTTCTTGTATTTCCATCTTACCAAATACCAGTGGACGCATGCTCAGTGTTTTCATCTGCCGTTTGACCCCCGGAAGAATTTCAACTTCTTGAACATGACCAACCTGTTTAAAGATAGGAAAAAATGCGGCTTGAATACTGTTCTGAGGACATGATGACATCATCACTACCTTTATTACTGTAATTATAATTCTGCGAAAATGTCATAACAGTGGTCATACATGCACTGCGCATGTTTATATATATGTCGTCTGAAGACTCGGTGAAAAGGTTGCATGGAAATGTACGTAGCTTAGCTACCATCTTGGATAACAACATTTTTCGTCTAGAAGAAGTAAAATGCTTATTTGGTACTTACCTCAACTCCATCAACAACCGGAATACGTAGTCCGAGCCAATCATTGGTCGAATTGTCAGCGATGTCTGTTTGTTTATCTTCGCTTCCCGATAATGATTTATTAACTTCACTTTCAGATATGTTGACCTTTACAGACTGATTCTCGATAAAAGTCGTTATTTCTTCTTGTCCCTGTAATGTTGATTCCTTAGTTTGTTCCGCATGCAAATTTTCGTTATTTTCAAGATACTTGTTTTCATCATTACTGTCGCAAAAGCCCTCTTCACTTTCTTCGTTAACACACGTGCCCAGTTTTATTGAAGAATCCGTACCGTCAATTCGCAGGTCGAACAAACCAATCAAAATACACAATACAAAATATGTCCATACTAAATGGTTTCCCCTCGCCATATTTGCTCGAAATGATCCTAATATTGCCGGCAGTCGACCGTTCCCATGCCTTGATCAGAAAATTATTCATAAATTAATGATCCATAATAACACGGTTTGAACGCTTTTCATTCATCTCAGTCAACTTGTTCTTTCAAAAGCTACCATGCGATATGTTGTTAACTTCCGGGGATCGCTGATTGGTCGTTTTGAATAAAGGGAAACGGGTACCAAATGGCCTCAGTTAAATTAACAAAAACCTCGCGTAATGCAATTCTGGCTTCAAAATCACATCATTGGAATCTGCTGTGAGCAAGATCACCTCTACGTTAACACCGACTGTGATCACCTTTCGAGGATATTAATAAAGTGGTGGTACCTTTTCCATTTTATTCAAGCCTCAATTTTGCCGCTTAAGCGGTCACTTGACTTGCGGTCTAATCCTCACCAGGTGCATTTTTAATATCATCCGCTCAATACGGAGAGACTTGCTATTGGCCCCTCAATGTCCGTCTTGGCGAGATTTGATTGATCCTTTGAAAAGGGAGATGTGTCAGATCTGTTTTCGATTCAGATCACCCTTGTGGTGCACCTCTGTGTTTGGCGCCGTATGGTCATATCTTGCATTTGGGTGTGGTCGCTTAAATTACTGAACAGTGACGGAAGTTAGCGAAAATTAGGGGCACACGAGACGAGATATGTGAGAACACACAGGTTCTATACGGCTCTGTCCTGTCGATTTTCCTGTGCATTCTCCTGATGCTTCTTTATGTTTTTGTTTCCATTAGGATTACCGAGTGTTCCCATGCCGCAACGTAACCTGCCAGCTTCATTTTGGAATCCGCCATCAAGAGACCAGACCCAACAAACATCAACGAGTTACCTTTGGCGTCATAGCAACTCATTACGTTTGTTCCAGGAAAGCGCGTCAAAGGGGACAACTTATTATAGTACTGGCTGCAACCTGAATAACGCTTCACACGTCAGCCTTGGGCGAACCGCAACAAATGTTGATCACACGCGTGCAATTCCCGTCTCCTATTCTCAGCCCTCCGCAGTGATGGTGAAAACTTTTCCCCCAGGGTACCTTCAACAAGGTCTTCAACCGTTATCTGACCGTTCAGCGCCTCCAAGCTACAATGATCTTCTCATTCAACCGGAGGTGAAACCACAACTGCCTCTTGTGCCTGGTGAACCAGCGAGAGCGAACAACAATGAAACACTCTACCATATCACTCCGAGTTATCTGGGCGAATTATCGACGACGAAGAAAGGAGAAAACTGGTAACAAAATTGTATGGAAACATGCGTCTAGTGCCACGGGAGGAACAGAAATAATTTACACCCTGTTTGTAAATGATGTGGAGTGAGGTCTCGAGTCACTAGTAAGAGATACGCTGCAGACACATTGATTTCTGCCATGTATTTTGCTGAGCTGGCTTCGGTTCGAGACCGAACTCCAGTTATCTTTATCAGTAATACCTTGCAAAAATTCGTGTTTTGGTGGCTCATAGGCCGGGTTTCCATTTGATTGTCTAGGAACAGCTGAGAACACAGAGAACAGAGGATGAAAGGGGACACAATGTCACTGCTTTGGAACACTCACTGATTGCTTTCTTTTTCCTTAATAATTATTAGTATAATTACATCGATGACTATCGAAAATAGAGCGCTGTGATTGGCTAGGAGTTTCGCACTATCCCGCTATAATCACCGCGCGGTGATTATAGCATTCAAGGCTAGCAGTTTTCAAAATGGCAGCCAGATTTTTTGATGTTTCGGGGTCGGAAATTGATCAATAATTTTATTTTCTCGAATAATCATCAATGTAATTATACTAAAATAATTAGTCGCCTCAGGCGACGTGAATATTGGCGAATAGTCACCTCGACCTCGTCTCGGTGACTATTCGCCGATATTCACGTCGCCTTCGGCGGCTAATTGTTAAATATTCCAAGCGTTGCTATTTCCCTCGTACAAGTTGAGAATCAGTTATTATCATCTTTTCGTGACAAAGTGACAATTTATAATGAAAGGAGTAATTCTGTACACAGTAGCGAATTTTTGCTTGGTCATATTGATCACTGGGCTCCGAACCACTCGACGTCTTCTGGGACTATTCGCCCCGTGATGCGTTGCGGACTGCTGTCCAACAACATATATGCGAGAAAAAAAAATTGGGACGACTTTAATTTCGCGCAAAAATAGTATCCGAAAATAGAACCGTCCGAAATGAAATTCTCGCGTTATAGTTCAGTTAAATTTCATGGAGGACCACCAAAGTTGCTAAGAAACCAGATAAGCGTGACAGCTTATGCTATTGTCACACAACTCTAAACGGCTTGTGTATTTGTCACTGGTTTCTCATACTGACACAGGCAGGGAGGTCTATAAATTAAATAGCGTGTTTGTACCTTGCAGACTTTAATTTAAATCCTCAACAGCACCTACTAAAGTTGTTTTTTCATTGGCGTGTGGTTGGTACCTTTATTGATGTACGTATTTTGTATACGAACCACAAACGATATGCAAATTTACTAAATCGATTCTTTGATAAAGACGATTCATTAAGAAAATGGCGCCGCCGCGCGCTGATAACAAAAAGTTCTTGAAGGAAAAATCAAAGAAGAAAACAGACAAGACGGATTCAAAGTCGTCACTCCCATCTACAAAGATAGCTGTAGCGATAACGGCTTTCATAGCCATCTCCGTAGCAGTTTACTACAAGAACGAGTATAACATGGAACGAAAGCTGAATGAAGCACAAAGCACGAGCACTAGAAACACAGCGAGGAGTTCAAATAACAAAAAAACCGAAATTAATACGGATTTCAAAATTCTTCCCCGATTGGACGGAGTTAAGGTTGGTGATTACCTAAGAAATACTGTAAATTGGTTTCATATTTTAAATTATATGACTTCATTTATTTATAACTTGACCGTATTGTTGTGATTGTGTTTCAGCTGAGTAGCCTTTACTGACGTGTCCGTATTAAATCAATAGATTGTTTAGATTAAACAAATAAGTTAAAGCAATTTTCCTGTTAGTCTTTATAGTCTTTAACTTACTGTGTTTCTCGCCTGATCGTGTTCAAAGTTTTACCTGTAATGCTGATCTTTCTGTCACGTTTTACAAAAAAAATATCGATCGAATATTACCTTTATTGATTTGTATGTTCTGCCAATTTCTAGAAATTTGCGAAGTGTTTGCAAATGCTTATCGAACAGAAATTTGGTGGCTCAAGAAAAAAAAAAATCAAGTCGAATAGAAGCTAAATAGCTAATTCTAAAACAGAGTATGTTCTTGCCTTTACGTTGTAACGGAGCAGTGACTAAGTCACGCGATCTTACGTTGTTAGCCCTGGAGTTAAAAACAGCGACAAAGAGAAGCATTTTCACCAGACAGGAGTTAACTTGATTGCCATCAAACAAAAGGTGAAATAAATAACCCGACGACCCGTGGTCTATTTGCCTGCCAAGTCTTGGATTAAGTCTTGTAAAGTGCTGTAGAATCTCGACTTTCGCCCTGGAGGGAGTTCACTCCGATTCCCTCTCATGGCTCTTTATTTGTTTACATGATACCACCACAAAATGTCATGCCGGCGCGAGTCACCCTGGCGTGATTTCACCCCGGTTCTTGTACCGGGGCGAGAATTTCATTCCGGTACGAAATCTCGCAGCGGTATCTATGGCGTCAACTTGTGGACAAAAAGTTCATCTCGTCATCTCGTAATGTCAACTCGTCGTCTCGTTCTGTTATCTTGTCTTGTCGTGTTTTTTACTTGCGTCCTTTGACTAGTTTGTTTTTCAACTCGTCGTTTCGTAGTGTCAACTCGTCGTCTCGTTCTGTTATCTCGTCTTGTTGTCTTTTCGTTCTTCAACTCGTCGTGTAGGCCGTCAACTCGAGTGAGTTTCTTTCTTTCCGTCCGCTAATGATCTTAAAGAAACTTGTGCACTTCTTACAATATCTGCTATTTCCAAGATTCTGAATTCTGTCCAGCTGAACGCAAAGATAATCAACACCATCCATGTCCTCATGAAGTTTGTCATTTAGCCTGTCAAGCAGCACTTCAATACCAACACGAAGACACTCCTTGAGCTCGTCAATAGGTTCTACGGCAGCCATATTGGTAGCCATGCTGCTTAACTGTAATACCCAGGTCCCCTCTTTTAAAAAAAATCGCTCCATAAAAACGTGACGATTTGACCGACGACACAACGAGTTGACGGCCTACACGACGAGTTGAAGAACGAAAAGACAACAAGACGAGATAACAGAACGAGACGACGAGTTGACACTACGAAACGACGAGTTGAAAAACAAACTAGTCAAAGGACGCAAGTAAAAAACACGACAAGACAAGATAACAGAACGAGACGACGAGTTGACACTACGAGATGACGAGATGAACTTTTTGTCCACAAGTTGACGCCATAGGTATCATGTAAACGCGAAACGACCACCCGTTTCGGTGTGAAATCGGTCTGCCGGTAGACTGGAACGGGTAGCGCATGCGTAATGCTTGCGATTTTGAATCACACGTCTATTTTATCAACATGAAGTGTACCTTTAAATAACGAGATATAAAATGAGCCAGTCATCATGTAAACGCGATACGAAATCAAAAAGTCATCCCGGTATGAAACTCGCGCCGGTGCGAGTTTTCTCCTGTAAACACCCCCTAAGTCCCTTGGCCGTGGGAGACATCACAGATGTCATGGTTAACTTGGTTGATGAGAAACATGAAACTAACTACTGTGTTAGTTTTGTTGCTGTTGAAATTATTGGCATAATTCGCGCTACCATATACTCTTTGACAGACATTTTTGATTGATTGTTTGTTTTTTGCTAATTAATTATGCTACTGCTAATTACTTATATATTTTATTTATTTATGATTTCCAGGTTGGCCACATTCAAAAAAGGCAATTTATCCCGGGAAACATGTATGAAATAAAGACACTGAGTCTTAAACCACCAATATTTGGTAAGACAACAATCCTCCTTATGAAGGAGCTATTTCACATGTATACTTACTGTTTTAGGTTAACAGGGTGCAAAGAAAGTCAGTTTTACAGCTAGAATGTATTAGTCCAAGAGTCACTTTAACTAGCCCGAAAAAGTTTTTTGATGAGTAGGATTGATTTTCGTTCTTGTGTAATATGAATTCCCCCCAAAACTCTACCCATTGGGCAAGTTGAGAACAGAATTCACTAGCCCATTATGAAAATCCACTAGCGCTGGGCTATTGGACACCTGCAGTTTCTTTGCACGCTGGGTTAATCATGTGCTGAAGTCATAACTTAGTGCCTTTAACAATACAAAAAAATGCATGCTCTGATCATGCTATTTTTGTGATTCTTGCAGGCAAGGTATTGAAACAAAACTCGACTTTTTCAAGTTTCAATCTATGTCCATCATTGCCATCAGTAGCATCAAAGGATAGGAAACAACTAAAATGATATACTGTCTTAAAAAACAAAACTCAACCATTACTTTGGAATTCAATTGATCCGAAACATGTTTTAGCTTTTTAAAAAGATAACAAAACAATGGCGTGACACGATATGCTGTGCTTAGCAGTAACATCCTTTTGCGAAAGAACAGTTTTTAAAAGACTGATGTACCCTACCTCAACGACACCTGTCTACAATTCATAAGTCAATTGTTTTACTTATAGAAATACCCAACTTTTTATCGGACGAGGATTGCCAGACCATTATCGACCTTGCCTCTAAAGAAGGCCTGGACACTAGTGAAGTTCAGGACCCTGAGACAGGAATTAACATTGAACCAACCAATGAGGAGACGTTTAACAATTGGGATTACAATCAGGACGGCGTCATTGATAAAGTTGAGGTTAGACTAAGGCCCGGGGGGGTTACTTCCTTACCCAAGTACCCCCCCCGGGGACTAAGGATCTTAGTCAAGGACGTTTTCTCGAATTTCCAGTGGCAAGATGTCATCGCGTTCTCTTTTCAAAGTCATCAAGCTACACCAAATTTGGAAATTTGAAGAGAACTGAAACTTCTTCTAACGTCAACTGTACCTCTTTTGCGAAGAAGTTAAAAACTGTAGTTAGGAGAAGAAGTGCGAAACGTGGAAACGTTCATTCAACCTATAAAACCCTTAAGCTAAGTCAGGAAACATTGTGAGGAGATACCCTCTCTTCTTTGCACTACACACTGGAACCCAGATGAATCCGCGGAAACAAAACATCGGTTCAGATAACAACAGTGTAAAAACCAGACTACTAAACAATTTACCACGTGACCGAAATAACTTTCTCTTTCACAGGTAATGCACAATCTTGTAGATCTCAGCGATTTGTATTTCTCAGAGGAGGACATCGAGAAAATGTGAGTAGTAATTTACTACTTGATCCTAATGTTTTTCACAATAAATGAAAAGCTGTACTGAAACTTCCCTTTGGTACTGGAAACTAATGACTCTGTAGGAAAGTGTTTTCAATTTAGTGATAATTTCAGACACAGACTAAGGTCCAACTCTAAACACCGTATTGCTTTGCCTACGATAATGATTTCAGTCCGACAAGTTTCTTGATGTAGAACGGACGTGTATTAACAAAAGAACCGCGATAATTTAAACTTGTAATCATGCGTTAACTTCAGAAACCTGCTGTCTTCCTAACGATTTTGGGTTTATGGTTTAATTTCTAGGTTTGAGGAATTAAAAGTAGACAAGAACACAAATGGTTTGTAAGCCAATAACAGTTTGGAAGATTTGACGTGTTTTTTTCCATTTTTTGCTCAGATACGGTGGTATCCTCTTGCACTCACTGAACGCGCGATAAAATTAACGCCGCGTGGTTAGGTCAGTTGGATAAGTCGTGGGTTCAAACCCCGGCCGGACCAACACTCAGGGTCTTAAAGCAACTGAGAAGAATGTGCTGCCTTTGTTGTGACATCTACAAATGGTTCGACATTCTAGTCTTCTCGGATAAAAACGAAAAACCGTTGGCCCCGTCTCACAGCTCTTTCACTGTTTGATTCTTGTGGGACGTAAAAGAACCCACCCAGCTGTTCGTGAAGAGCAGGGGGCCTAGACCCTGCTTGTGTGTGGTACAACCTTTCATTGGTTGGAGGAGGGGGGGGGGGGGTAATGAGGGGTTGATATCAGTTGAGACGTTAGTCCTGTTTCATCCCCTGTCACCGTGTTGAGTCACCGTGGCGAATTCAATAAAGTGATAAGAAGTAAATAGAACTAAAGAAGACGGCCACTCTACCTAGAGACTCCAAACGCGCGATGAAATAGAACTGTTCAGTAAAGAACACCATTCACTCTACTCAGTGACTCCAAGCATTTTCCTAAACATTTATTGTGAGGTGTCATCATGAACAATAAATTGTGTTACATATTCAGGTGTCATGGACCTAAGAGAGTTTCTAACAGTAAGAACCGAAAAAATGATGAGATATCTTCATAACGTGGCGAAAACACTGCCTCGAGTTAAGAGCCGAAACAGCAGGCAAACATGGTTGGACCACAGAAAGATAAAAGGGCTCAATGATAGGTATGTCATGATAACTCATGAATTTATCGGGCACCAGTCAAGAGCCAGCCAGCTCTTGCCTCACTTTCCGCCTGTGTACGAGAACTATTTTTGTTTTTATGCCATTTAGTACTTTCTCATATTTATAGTTAATTCTGCATTGTTTTACCACTTAATTGGAAGTTTTTTTGTAGGTTAATAATGATCTTTTGTTACGCTGAGGAGTCAATGGGCTGATATATCACTTGATTTTCAGGGTTGCAGCTCTAACAAAGCTTCCCAGAGCAGTAATTGAGGAAAGTGAAGATCTTCAGGTAGGAACTTTAGAACTAGAGTTCGATTTCATCATTCTCCAGGCTCATTGGTCAGAGTGCTCGACCGATTGGTTCGAATTCCTGTTTCGCGTTGGCGACATGGTGTTCATTTCAGCTTAGTCAGGACCATCCTTACTAGCGTCAGTTCAAGATATATTTGAATAGAGAGCTTCGCTAGCCCTGACGGCCACATGTATTCGTTAGATACAATAAGAAAGGACGAGTTCGTGCGCATTAAATCTTATGTCGAATAAGTAGACTGAAGGTTTATTAATTACACGCTTGTTACTGGTTCCATTTCCCCTTGTATCCTTGATTATGATAATGATACTAGTAGTGGTAATGACCATGATGACAATTGTAGTATTCTTTTTATACACGTAGGTTGTTCATTACGATCCCTTGGGACATTACCACTGTCATCACGACTCACAGGATGTGGATCCCAGAATTCCTTGCTGTGTATTCCGTGACCGAAGACGCTGTCGCCTCTGCAGGTACTTTGCATGTAGTGCGTCATTCTCCATTAAGCTCAGTCTCGTACCCAGTCGCTTTTTACGTGTTTTGGAGGTGAGAGAAGATTGGAGTAGGGTTGAGGAGCGCGGGGACTCATGGGAAGGGATAGCCTCTTCCCATGAGCCCCTGCACTCCTCAACCTAACCCCAATCTTCTCTCACCCACAAAACACGTCAATAGCGCCTGGATGCGAGTGTGCCACAAGCCCCCTGCAATTTGTATGTACTAAAATCTTTGTACGTTCCCCAATAATCTAGGCAGTCTTACGTTGAACAATTTTAAGTTATTTAATAGAAACCATATTTCTTCCACCTTTTCCTTTAGCTAGAGACCTGATAAGAATTGACTTACTTTCTTGTGCAGACATATCACAGTATTATATTTTTTAAACGACGTTGAAGAAGGGGGCGAGACTGCCTTTCCAGTTGCCAATAACGCTACATTTAGCATTGAGGTAAGCATTCCTACCAAAATTTTATCTATATTTTGTGATGAGTGGGGTAGGGCAAACAACCACTTTCAAGTTTGATAACCTTGGTTAACACTAAGATTTGATGATCCAGTATGGCGACCGTTTGGAAGATATGACGTATTTCTTTGTCTTATGACATCATAATATCCTGTGAATGCTTCCCTTGAGAGATTCATTTGCCCTTATAAGTATCATGGTCATATTTCGATTTGAGGTTGTAGGGATACAAATTTTTTTCTTATTTCCCGTTGACCAACACCCAAATCTAGGTAACTCGTGACAGTCTTGGAATCCGGAATACCTTATATGGGACGACTTTTGTCTTAAGTGTAAACGCTAAGCAAGTGAAGCGGCTTCCCTGGTGCGAATAGTTATCTGTCTCCAGGGGATTCCTAATCCAATTCGATTTTAACTAGCATTCCTTTTGATTCAATCTAGGTGCAAATTTTGCGATACTTGACAGGCAGCACTAAAAGCATTTGTAGGTTAAAAGGTCGTTATGCAAACCCTTCCCACTATGTTAACCCTTTAAGCACCAGTATCCACATACAAATTCTCCAAACTGATCTCCATACATTTCCTTAAAGAATTAGTTGAGAGAATTTGTTCAAAGATCAAAGTATTTTCTCTTAGGTGATCATTTTATTGATTCTCATAACTTATCTCTTTACAGTTTATGGATAATTGTAAGGAGAAAATTGATCTTGGACACTATTGGGACTTAAAGGGTTAAGGATTTTGTTTCTTTCAGGCGTGGGCACAGATAACCAAATACCGCTGTGACTTGAGCAAGCACTGTCACAAGGCCAACTTATTCGTAAAACCCCGCAAAGGGACGGCAATTATGTGGTATAATCATCTGCGAGATGATAAGACAGGATGGCACGGACGACTAGACCAGATGACTTATCACGGAGGATGCGACATACTAAAGGGAGAGAAATGGATTGCTAATAACTGGATAAATATTTTGGGAGATTCACGAGAAACTATGGTCTCTTACAAAAATCCAAAAAAGAAAATTTGACTACAAGTTTCGAGTAGTTTAGACCTCTGGGCCCAGTTGTTCGAAGGCCGATTAGCGCTTAACCTAGGGTTAAATTTAACCCGTGTTTCTTTTTCTTGTGTTCAAAAGCATTTTCTTGGATAATTGTCTTTGTTATTTTTAGAGCTTCCAATCATCAACTTGTAGACAAAAATAATTAAAACTGAAATGCTTTTTAAGCTTTCAAATCTGAATTCAAATCTTACACTAACCCTGGTTTAACTTAACCCAGCTTTGAACAACTCGGCCAAGGTGGTTGGGGAAGTAACATGCGAGTACCTGTTATACGCGAGGAGTTAAACAATGCGGGCCTGGGCCACAAGGTCTTGAAGGGAACTAGTCGTGATTTAAAAGGCGCGTTAGCTGACTTGTCGATGAAAGTTGTCTTTATGATACAGAGAAGGCCGGACTAAGTCATGTATTGTATGTGATGAAACACTAAGGCGGTTTTCGAGCAAGAAAGAAATAAAGTTAAACAATTTTTTTTTTCTGTCTGATCTTTTTCTTCATCAAAAGCACTTGTCTACGTTCTTATAGAAATTACGCACAATTTAGTTGCTTTATTTTTTCCATAATGTTCCAGTTTTAAGTCTCCGCTTTCGCAGTTAGTTGGAATTACGAATAGAATAAGATTAATGAACGGTTTCAAACGGTTTCTTTCCTCATGCTAGATAAATCTAGTCAAGAATTAAACTTACAAAGAAAAAATGTAACAACGTTTTTCGACCGAACGGAACTTCCAATCGGACCGAAGCGTTCCATTTTCGATTTAGCGGAACTTTTGGTTTTTCTTAAAAAGTAGGAACTGGAAATAATAATTTATGGAAACTGGATGACAAGTTTCGGTCGGACCGGATCGATCGATCAGAGAGGACCACATTTGGTGGTGAGGCGCTTTACCGGAACGTCGTGCTACCATTTCTGTTTTGACCAAACGTTCCGAAAATTTTGACATAACAGAAGGAACCCTACGGCTCATTTAGTTTCTTTTTATCCTAGGTTTTGTAATTTACTTTTAAAAAAGCCGCTCTCCCTTACATGAAAATACTATGTAGTGGTTATTAATAGTTATACGATGGCCACAGGGCACCCACACGAAAACCCGACGATGTAAAGCAATAGATTCTGCTGAGTGGGACCAATCTCCAATAGTGATCAGTTTTGTATTTGATCTGTTTCTTAATTGCTTTCTTTGTTAATCGTTTGTTCTTCTGAAGGCTTCTTTTCACTCGTTACTTTACTCAAGCCCGTTTTGTTTTTCCAAAGGTTTTTCTTCATTACTTTTCTCATCACTTGATTTTTGCCCAGTTTGTTCCTCCCAAGGTTCTCTTTTCATCCTTTCCTGAAAATCTTCCTCCATCAATCGCATCTCCTCCCAAAGCTTTACATCTAGCTCGCGAGCTGGGCCAGCGTTGATCCAATTGTTTGCGGCCCATTTCGTTCCCTCAATGACGTTACAACCGCCATGATAGCTCATAAAATCCATAGGTCCCAGCCAGCCGGTCTCGTTGTCAACAAAATGGTTGTACCACAGCAACGCAGTGCCACGTTTTGGTTTGTAATAAAGACTGGAATCGTAGCAGTGGTCGGCCAAGTCACACATGAGCAATTCTCTATCTGTGTTTGACTAAAATAAAAACAAGTGTTTTAGTTATCAAACACGTGTTCCATCGCCATTCGGAGTATCAAATTATAGAAAGGTGAGCTGGGAAAAAGCTTTCTTAGCAGGCTTGACGACCCGTTTTCATTCACGATTAAACTATTTTTGGCGTTTAATATAGGTTCTTAAAAATCATTTTTAGGATTATTCAAAGCAAAATTTTGCCAAATGTCATGGTAACAAGGCACAAACATCCTATCAGTCGCCACGATCATGATTTCCTTTTGGGGATAAACGGACATAGGATTTAAATGTCATAATTTGGATTGGTTGATTGATTGGCAGACAGACAGGTTAGGTGACTGACTAAGCCATTAAAAGATAAATCAACAAACTACAGTTGAACCTCCATTAAACGGCCACCTATTAATCAGCTACTCATTATTAAGTTGCCAATGATCAAATCCCTGAGAACTAATAGTAGGCGGCTCCCTTCACCAAGCACACGCGGCCACCTTTTGGCCATCGTGACGAGGGGTTCACCTACAGTTGTCACCTCTATTAAGCGGCCAATAAGCGCTATATAAAGTGATGTTTCAGCTAAAGGTTATGCTAATTTGGAAGAAGGCGATTGCTAACACCAGAAAGCTCAGAAAAAAATTCCGAGGTCCGGGTGAGAATCGAACTCACGACCATCAAAGTTCTAGTTCGGACGCTCTAACCACTGAGCTACTGGAGGCTCTGTCGCGAGCAGGGTCGAAATTTAATTATAACTACACCAGTAATTTATAACGAACTATTGGGCGGCCACCTCCCTGTACCCCAAGGGGAGCCGCTTAATGTAGGTGGCTCAACTGTACTTGATTGAGTGATCAATAGCCCCTGTCAGGACAGCAAATTTTATCACCATTTCTCGATTTGTGTTTTTAACTTGAGAAATTGACTAAAAGTTAATTCCTAGTAGTGGTAGATTGAAAAAAATTTCCATGCAAAAAAATTCTGCAAACGAAGCTTGGTGGTGAAATTAGCAAGTTTGACGTCAGCATATATAAGGTCTAGCTCTACTGCGGAGTATGAATGTCACTTCAATGTGACGTCATTATTACCTGCTTTGTGAGGGGATGGGTTTCATAAAGATAGAACGTTAAAAATAGGTCACACCTTATTTTCGGCAAAGGCAAAGTTGTCCGCAACAGGAAAAGCAGTCTCACCACCCAGTTTTGGCTCATTAAGGTAATAAAAGAGCGTCAAGTACCTGATTATGAAGGAATAATAACAAACGTAGAAGTCAAGTTTTAATGACCAAATAAATCAAATAAAATCAAATGAATGACGTTTTAGAGGTAGCACATTCACATAGTTGGTCTTCATCAACCTGATTCCTAGTCGAATTTGAATTTGGAAATGTTGGGTTTTGAGGAGAGGGGAAAACCAGAGTACCCGGAGAAAAAACCTCTCGGAGCAAAGGAGAGAACCAACAACAAACTCGCAGACGGCAACCCACATATGGTGTCGATGCCGGGATTTGAACACGAGCCACGTGACACAGTTAGAAGGCGAGGCCTCTATAGAGCTCTCCATTTGATTGGCCTGGAGATCTTGCCCGCAGGCTTGGCCTTTCACCACCGCGCCATCTCTTGCTCCCCTAATTAGCAATCCCTAAAAACTTGGTCTCTGAATGCTTAAGGAAAACATATTGTTTCTTTTTAGCTAATGCAGAAAATATATGGGGAAAAAAACTAGGATGTAAGGTAATAAGTGTCTGTAAAATAAGAAATTGCATTTGACATTGAGGGTAAGCAACATGATGAAAGATAACGTTTTTACCTGCACGGAACGCATTCTAAGTTATTGCCTTCATATAAATTTTCAGTATAATGACAACAAGGTGTGTCCATTACTACTTCCTCTTCCGAGTCAAAATGACAATGATAATGTTGCTTTTCCTGATACCTGACGACCTGAAATATTAAAATAGAAACTGAAATATTGATGAAGCCAAAACGCCTAATAATCACGAGCTGGTTGGTTATCATTTTTATTGGCTGGGTCAAAGTGAAGTATGCCGGAAAATGTCTTTTTTTATATATTTGCACTGAAAACAGTCACGTTGCCTTGGCGTTACATTAGGATTAAGTCACTGGCGATACTAAGCTTCGACCTTGTGAGGACGTACCGGAAGGGTTTTCATTCTTGAGCCTCTAGACGAAATCTTATGGTGTGACGATTCAAATGAAACCTAGTTTAGCTGCACACTATCATGATAATAATTGCATCTTAGCTTTTGCTACGTTAAAATTGTTGGTTTTCACATGACGTCACAAAAATTCAAACTAAAAAACTATCCATCCCACCGAGATTTTACTTTCACGATGCATTAGAGCAGCTGAAAACTAATTGTCAAACAAATTTTCGCTTCAAAAGGGTTCTTAGTTTTGTGATAGAGTACGCTTAAATTTCTAAGCTTTTGCGTGACGCGGCATTTACATGACGGCCAAGAGAGCTGCCATGTAGGTTAAAAAAATGACTTATTTCAGGAAATTTTGCCATCTAAACAGTTCATATACTGGAAAAAGTATTATTTTAATGTCTATGAGTTTCTCGAAGAATAAATTCACACTTTTGTAGCCAAACTCGGTAACAGATGTTTCTGTTGGTTTCCGTCCGCCATGTTGGAGCTCATCCAGGTGAGCACCAGCATGGCGTCTCCATACAAATCTCTATAAATTTGGGTAAAGGATTTCTTCGGATATCTCGTATACGAAATATTCCTCTGACCTGAATCTTGGCGAGGGTCTTTGGATATGTACCTCCTTTCATTTCCCAGATTCTAGACTTTATCTATTGAACGGTTTTTATTTTTATTTTCATCTATTTTGAATGGCGTGACACTGAAAACCAGCAATTGAAATTCTATAGTTACTCTTGGGAGCGGTGTGACTATTCTTTGGGTTGAGAGTTCTTTGGGCTTGTCACGCAGGGAAGAAGGGAGTCACCTGCATTTTGTATGCCTTTGTTGGGGACAGACTAAATCTCTGACCATAACAACGTAGAATGTTATAGACAAACCTGCATATTTTCACTGCTCCAAATCATATCTTTAGGGAGGTGGGTCGCCAAGTGTATTCTATAGCAGAGGAATATATTCGAATTAAAATAGGAACATACTGAGGAATAATTGCTGTGGCAAGTACAAGCTGTGAAAGTCTTCTGGTATTATGAATAGAGACATAATATTTTCACAGTTACAATTTTTCAAATTAATATTAATAGATAAACCTTGATGATGTTAAAATATTAGCAGTGTCTTCGATGTGTTTTTCTACATTTTTTTACGGCTTCGTTCTGAGTTGAAATGTTCCTTACCCCCTTTTATAAAATCTTTGCATTTAAACAGTTAGTGGGACAACGAGGGTTGTGGTAAAGACTCACCCTGTAGGTAGTGTTAGTAAAAATAGCTTTTTTCGATGGATTAACATAATTGCATGGTACTAGCTGCAGCAAAGATATTAAGAAGACGTTTCCTTTTTTGTTGAGTATTACGGCGCGCAGAAGTTTGGATCAACTTTTACGTCTGTGGATGGAATATTGAAAAATATTATCGTGAGACAAACTAAATGGAAGATTTCTTTTCTGTTTCGGCTACTTTTTCTTTTACAAAGTTTATCATAAAATGCTTTTGGATGGTGGTGGGCGTCTTCGACGTCTTGGTGAGAAAATTAAAGCTATATAGTTCGCAACAAATCGGAATCTCGTACCTGTCTCTCAGACTCTCAAAGAATGATTTAAAATCAAGGTGCTCGTATGGATCAAGAAAGGTAGTGCTACTGTCTCTTGTACGTTTATTTGAATTTGTTTCATGTATTTTCTCCAGATAGGCTCTTAATTCTTTTTCTTTACTCTTTTTGGTTAAATCTTCGAACTCCTCATAGCTTATAATACCTGTAAGATATCAAAAAGGTAATTAATTTTCACCCCTTTGGAACCTGTGAGGCTGAACAGGGCCGTTTGCATATAACTTCAGCAATGGCTTTGTTTAGCCCCGCTGTGTCCGCCGGATTTCTCTCCCCATTTTTTCCTTTTGGATTTCTCCATCCAGGATAGAATTGACATAAGACATGATACGGGTTAAATCCTCATACTGTGTATCTTACCATCCTTATTGGGATCCATATCGAGATCGGATATCCTAAGAAAATGAAACAAAACAATGATGGAACAATGATAGAACGATGATGAAACACGTGTTATAGCTACGAACACCAAGAGAGACATGGCTATTTGTTCAACAGACAACTTCCAAGGACAAACGTGCCAAGAAGTTGACTATTTTATTACGAATCCCAAAAAATTAACAAAGTTTAAGTTAATTTCGATCTCTTTGAAGCTAAGTAAGCTAACTTAGACAACATGTTTAATAATTCCAGTGTCTTTTGTTCGCGATAAACCCCTACGGTAGCCTGAAACGGCAATTTCGCACTTCTTGACGACGTTCTGAATTTTCGTTGTTTTGCTATTTGTAACTTATCTGTCTTAAGTGGAAAACGTCAAAGTCAACAAACTAACAATCAAGCAACAATGACTGGTAGCCATCATATACCCCTCCGTCGTGATCTATACTTCGGCATTAAAATTTTGCCCCTTATTTGGGTAAAAGTTTCAAAGCCTGACTAAAAAGAAAGTGCTTGTTGCATGACTATCGTAACACTATCAACAAATCATGGCTTACATCTTTTTAACATCATCTATATTGACTATGACTCGTCCCAGATCCAAAACACCTCTTGCGACCTTCAACAGAAAGCAACGCACATCAAGCGAAAATTATCTAAGAGTTAAGGTGACAAGAAAAAAAGTATGTCGCTTTAAGGAACCGTCTATATTAGGGGTGATGAATGGTCCATTGAAATTTTTAACTGCTCGCAAAATTTTACCTTTGCTCGATTTGCTCGCAAAATTTAAACGAGTGCTCGCTTGCTCGTGCTCCCCAAATTTTTTATTTCTGCTCGTGTTCGCAAAAAAATCGCAGTGCTCGGCATGCTCGCGAATGCTCGCAAAGACCATTCGTTACCCCTTATATTGGTAAGTATGGTTAACACGTAATTATAAATAGTTAGGGAGTGCTCATAAAGAACACTGTTGTAAACTTTGTTAAAACAATGTAGGACCACTTCTATGGTCTAAAACAATAACACGAGGAATTTGCCTTCAACAATTTTTTATTGTTTCTATGGAGAAAGCGATAAGGAAGACCTCACCGTCTTTCAATATCTAAATGGCACAGGTAGGCTTTCCTTGGGCCGCATAATTTTACACCCAGGCAATGTAGGTACTGTACATATGTTGTGGTTTAATAGTTGAGTAGAGAGAGAGGAGAAGTGTGACGTCATGTTACCATGGCAGCGAAATCTCTGGATCACAACAGTGGGGAAGTTAAGCAACGATCATTAAGCATCACGCTTTTTTGTACATTTCCTAGCCGTCACCGCAAGACCGCGACATGAAACTTCCTAATTTCACGCGCCCTCTTTATGGAGTATAAAACACAAAAATTTTCTTTTTCTTTTTCTAACTTAGATACGGTCCTTTCGGATTCAACCCCAGAAAATTTCGCAAACATTTTGACAAATTAAATGAAATTGAATAAGATCGATGAAGTTTGAAACAGTGCGAATTCGCTGTTTAAGTGACGTTTTTGGTTTGTTGTCATCCAGAAATTTTGCTACCATGGCTTCGTAACGTAACGACTTCTGCTCTCTTTAGAGGATCTGGTACTTTAATATACGGGAGGACTCCCATATGAATGAGAATGGGATGCCTGTAAGAAAATTAGAATTAAACCCCTAAAAGACACCTATGATCTGGACATGGCTTGGGCTTTATTTGACCTTAAGGGAGACCCTACTCCAACACAATAGGGCCATTTATACGAGAAAAAATAAGACGCGTCTTACATAAGACGCGTCTTAAATAAGACGTGAACTTTCCGTATAAACGGCACATTTCGTCTAAAATAAGACGCGACTTAGCTAAGACGCGTCTTATGTTAGAACAGCCCTTAATTAACACCTGTTCTTAGATAAGACGCGTCTTAGCTAAGACGAAAAAACTTCGTATAAATGACCTTCGCGTCTTACATAAGACGCGAACACATAGTACGCATGCGTTAATTTTTGGCGGGAAAATTTGGATTGCCGTTGTATTGCCGTTGCTACGGGCAACATTCACATGAAAACGAGTCAAGAACAGAAATAAGACGCGAACCATTTATACGAGCTGTTTTCGTCTTAAATAAGACATGCTCGTATAAATGGTCCAGTTCGCGTCTTATTTAAGTCGCGTCTTATTTTTTCTCGTATGTCCGTCACTTTCATAAGGGAGCCACCTTCCGTGTCTTTTCTGACCCCACCCCCTCCCCCCCTTCCCCCGAGAAATGGCTCTTATTCACCTCTCCCACATCAAGAGATCCATCATTGTTGGAATCCAACACCTGAAAAATTTCAGCAGGACTCGATTCTGGATTAGAACTATTATCATTGCCGTCTCCTTCTTCGTCCAGAGATTGTTCCCCGAGGGTCTTTGATCTCTCAAGTCCTTGTGTCTGTGCCATAAAAATAAGGTCATTGCATTCCTGCTCCGTAAGAAAATCCTCAATTTCTAAAGAAAGAAAAAAAAGTGAAAGGTTAGATGTGATAAGCTGAATCAAACTAGGATAATCTTCCGAAAGGATGTAAATAACATAATACACTTGCATAGCCAAATCAATCGGCGAAATCAACTTATATGATAGCTAAATCGAAGCAATAATCATTTCAGTATTACCGGATCGTACAGTGGTTCAGATGAAATACTCGACTGGCTTCCTGAAAAGGCATGACAGTGCCCTCTTATAGTATTGTGAAATATTGTACTTACGAGAAAGCTTGATAATTGTACACGATGGATTTTTGTGCTAAAAAGGAAAAAAACACCTTGACCTTCAAATATGGCGGGAACTCTAATATACTTAAAAGATTCATGTTCAACACAGTTTGATTACCAAAGAGAGCTGGCCTTAAACTTAAGGTCTTCATCTTGTGAACTTTTCCTGGAACTAAAAAGAGTTCGCGCACATACCCAACCTTGTAAAGACAGAAAAAATAATAAAACATGATGATAAATAAACAAAAATGAATAGAGCGCCTACCAAGTGTTCAGGAAGTGGAATGTTCTCGAAGTGTGTCCTTTTCCATGGCCTTTTAACTTTTAAAAGGTATTGGAAATTTGGGCAAACAATAAACACTTAATGACTTAGTGACTAATCCCGAGGGAAACAGTTAATTTTGTTTCCCGAGAAACTGAAGCGGAGCTGGAAATTCATTAAACCTCGCTGTAACTGCGGTCACGGGTAAACATTCGCGGGTAACAGTGCACTGTTACCCTCTGACGTCATAGAGTTTGCAATGTTGTCCGCTCAGAGATTTTGGCGGGAAACAGTTTCATTGTTAGATGTCATGTGACCTCGAAGTAACCAATGAGAGCGAACGCTAATAGGAAAAAAAATTCCAGCTACATAGCAATTATAAATACGTCGTCAGATGCTTTCCGTTTATAAGGTTAAGTTGAGACAAAATTCTCAGTTTGAGGTTCATATCCTCGAACGTTTCAACGACTTGTTAGAGCAGAAAATCTCCACTGCTCTCTGCTCTTTTTTTCACGCAATACAAGATTTATGGCTTTGAATTAGTAAGAACTATGCTGTTTAGTCGAAGCTTTATTGTTTAAAAATGAGTCGGTGAGATCACCGTAAGGATGTGAATGTTTTTAGACCGCGAGGCCCAGCTTGAATTTCCTTCATACGCAATAGTGGCACTTAAAGCTGAACAAAACCACAGGAAAGAGACCATGTTAATGGCTTTCACCTAAATGCTTGTTTCCACGTCCTTAACATTCTGAGTTTTGGGATGAAATTCTATAGCGTACTATAAAACCCGCGAGTCAAATAAAATTTGCGTAAAAATTGAAATCTCTAGCACTTGCTTTCGCTTACGTTGATGGATTTCTTGAGATTGAAATATTTCACCGCTAAAACCACACTATTTTCTTAATTTTTTGACGGATTTGAAATAGGAAAAGGTTTAATATGCGCATATTTTAATAAAAGCAAGGAAAAACGACCAAACTTCAAAAGTAATCTAGATATATTTAAACAGCTGGAGACGGGTTGTAAAATCCTAGATGATATCAGAAAACCAAAAATCATAACTTTCTGACTTTTCTCGCTATTTTTGATAAGACAGTAAGATTAAAAAGAAAAATCGTATACATTTCTCCTGAGCCATTCTCTCTTTGCCTTTTTTGTCACTCGTAAGTTACAAGCACTTATTAATCTTTTACCGGTAAAAGAAACGAGATTCACGGCGAACTCAGTTGTCACATTGTCATCATGATTTTTATCTTTTCACGTTTCTTGTTAATAGCCAAACGCCTTTCAAAACTGTCATTAAATTGTTCTGGATAAAAGAAAATTGCTTAGTTGCTGTAATAAAACAAAAATTATGTCCAAAATTAGCGCAAAAACTGAAGCAATTGTGTGTTTTATCGTGTTTAGTGGGTTGCGCCAGTTTTTAAGTTTATAGAAATTGCCGCAACGTTCTGTTGATTCGTCTAACCATTAAAATCCTTGCTGTACAAACCTTCAATGCAAGATTGAATTCAATCATGCAAAAATAAAAAAGGGGGTGGGCAGTGACAAAATTCGGCTCTACTTTTAGGCAAATGAAAATACCTATCGCCAATAACTTTTGTGAGAAGATCTAGTAAAAAAGATCAAGATGCAGTTCTGATGATCCTGTGTTCCTTTCTCTAGCCCTCGATCAAAAGTTGGAAAGCGCTATCCACCGGATAAACCACTATCCAGCGAACAAGTATTAGCGAAACCATTGCGCTATGCACTGGATTTATCCATCGGATAGCATTATCTACCTTTTGAACAACCTGGCAGGCTAGGCGACCCAAAAGCCTATCTAACAAACTAACTCAGGATATACTTTACAGTAATTTTCCTGGTAGTATTAAAAATCGAGGACGTTAATGAAGGCGGGCCAAACGAAAAAAGTTTATCATGAATAAAGAGTAAGCGGAAAAAAAAGCCATTTAATTGACTTTAAGTATCGTTCATGTAGATAAAAGATTATTCGTACGCAATATGCTTGCGCTTCTAGCGATTTAAGTAACAAGCAAAAAGCAGATAAAGGTGTTTCTCAGGTTAAGTAACAACTGAGAAAGTGAGAAAGGACACAATTTCCATAAAATTACCCTTTTCAGCATCTGGTATTAACAATTAAAACTAAAAGGATTTTTTACCAACCATACGTCGTAAATACAAGTTAGATAGGTCGTTTCTGTCAATATAAATGCCTTAAAGAAAAATATGGCGGCGAACAATAAACTGCGATATAAAGACACCCCGAGTATATTATAATAATTACTATTGTTTTTGCTTGAACAAAAATATATGTGTCTTACCTCTACGGGATCTATCCTCGTCAACACATGTGGATAATCTTTCTTCTCTGTCCCTTCAGCTTCGCCTTCAGTTTGCTGTGAACTGGTATCTATTTCTCTGTTTGCGATAAACCAAGAAGCCAAAACTAATGACACGAGTAAAACAACACAGGAACTTAAACGAACCCAGCCTAATTCTAACAAAAAATGTTTAAGGCAGGTCTTCATTGTTATATTCCGGTTAATAAGAGTTTATCTTGGGTCGACCTTTACCGCAAATGAGAGGGCTCCGGGAAGATCTTAGTCAAATTTTGGCAATGTCCTTTAAAGTTCACGATGCAACTTGAAATGAAACCGGATTTTAAGTGTGAATAGCGACACAAGAATAACCTATCGTATATCGAAAATGGAAATTTAGTTTATTCGGTAAATCGGTTGGAGACAGGTGTTCAAGCTGTCATATATTATATTACGACTCTGTTACTTCAGTTACCTAATTGCCTGAAGTCACACTTTTGCTTAATTTGTCGTGGCTATCAGAAGTCTAATGAGAGTGTACATGCGCGTTAACTCCGTGGGAATAACTTCCTCCAAGAAAAGTTTAGGTTTGCTGTGAACTAATCATTGATCAATGTCACAGTCATGTCACAATGGAAGAGTGAAGAAAAACTACACAAATTAACCTATCCACACACAAATTCTCCTGACCGATCTTTATACATTTCTTGAAATAATAAGTTGAGAGAATTTGACTAAAGATCAAAGTATTTTCCTTAAGTGGTCACCTTTTCTCATGGTAATCTATTGATATTTTTAGGAGAAAGTTGACTCTTGGAACTTAATGGATTAATTTTCATGTGGCGGAAGTCTGGAACTTAATGGGGCCGGTGGATTTTACGAATCAGGTTCGGAACACTTTGTCCGATGGAATCGATGTTCATATCCCGGCATCCTAATATATTACACATTAGTAAAATTCAACTAGTGGTCTATTATCAATGCTGCGTTCTGATTGGTTGAGCTACTACTAGGCTATATGTTAATTATAGCCTACTAGTAGCGAAAAGCGCGGGTTTTTGGCGGCAAAAAAGGATTGAAGACTAGTTTTAACTAGCTAAACTTTTTTTATTCTCGATATTTTTGACCAACTAGTTAGATTTTACTAAAACAATTATTCCTCTCGCCCTCATGGCCTCTGAGTCAATAGCCCATTCGGCCTTTGGCCTCATGGGCTATAGACTCAGAGCCCATTCGGGCTCGAGAAATAGAGCGATTTTCGTATGACCTTGAAAAATGGTTTCGGTAAGTGTTCGTTCTTTGTTTCATCAGCCAATGGATGGAAAGAAAAAAACATGGACTCTTTGTTTTCCCGCCAAAGAAACCCTAATATGGAGAAGGCATTGTTCGATTGACCAATCGTGTTGCAGTATGACGTCAAAGCAATTTCTAGAAAGTTCTTCGGGCATGAAGTTTGTTTACCCGAGCGTTCGCTTAGCCAACCAAAACCCAGGTGCGTTTGTATCCGTTCGATACACCAATCAAATCGCTCTATTTCCGTTCGTTTGTTGTTTCTGTTTTGTTCGCGCGTTTTCATTTCAAGGTCATACGAAAATCGCTCTAATTGTTAAATACCACTGAGAAAAGTTATCAGAAAAAAAGTTTAAGAATTCCTCAATCATCATAGCGGCCAACAGGAGACGCCAATTAATTCTAAACTTAACTAAAGAAAACTTTCAATTCACCTTGACTATAAAAATCATCGCAGTAAACATAGCAGTTAACTGAGACCTTTGGCTTTTGAAGAACAATACCCCAAGAAACAAGTATCAAAATTACGGCCTTACTTGCCTGAAAGCAGAGCCTGCAATACCGCAAGTCAGCAGCGATGCATTGCCTACAAGATGGCTGTAATGATTGCTACACTGAAAATCGCCGACATTGCTATGTTTTGTCTGAAAATCAAAGAAATCTACTAATTATTGGACACTCTCACTTTAAATATCAATAAATTAATAATTCGAGAACAGTCAACAGGAGGCGTTGCAATAGTCTTCTTTTTTTTATAAAACCTTAGTTTTGTATTTAATTGATCCTTTCTCCTGTCAGTATTTTTTTACCGTTTCAAATAAAAGCAAAACATTATATTCTACCACAAAAACTGCTATCTATACTAAGGTTACATATAACAATTACAATCGTCGTTATTTTCCTGCTTTCTTGTATTAAAATTATTTAATCCCTCATTTCATAGGTTTTTCTTTTCATCGGCCTACCTTTAAAACTTGTAGCATTTTCCTCCTTTTCAACTCCAGATGATCAGCAGAGTGTGGAAAGAATTCCTCCTTCGATATTTCAAATAATGAAAGGATAACCATGAACAGTTTGATGTTCGTTGCGCGTTGAACGGCGGCCATATTGGATCGAGGTTTCGGCAGAGTGAAAACCCGATGTCGTTGCGAAGTTTCAGGATAATCAAAAAATGAGTTGATGGCAATGGAATGGCAATTTTGGCGCGGAAATATCAAGAACAAAACGAGGTTTATCGGATACAGTTTACGTTTTCAGAAAACTTTATTAATGTTTGTTTGAGTTGACATTTTTGTGGCGCGGAATGTCGGCAGAAATGTCTATTTAATTTGATCTTTATCGTAGTCCTCAGCGGGATCTTTGTGTTTTTTTGCCACCACAATAAGAGCTTAAAATAGAATTTGTTCTAAAGAACAGAATACGAGATTAAAAGGAAATAAGTCTTCAGAATAAATTAAACAACGATTCAATTTTGGCTACTTAGAAAAGGTGTTAGGTTAATAATTAAAATCCCGCCTCAAGCTGTATGAAAAGCTAGGCAATGCCAGTTTAGAAAAAAAGGTTTTTAGTCCGGCAGTGCTTGAAAGTGCGGTTTTCAGTTATTGAAATTTCGAGTCCGAGTAGGAATTTTAAGCTAAAGTGCGTTTTACGATTTAGAGTATAAATTTCGGGAAATAAGAATTGCATCTATCTTTTGTTTTATTTTATTCCATCCCAATTCACCCACGAAAAATTACACAATGTCGTTATTTGCAACTGGTTTTAACAGGTTATTACTTACATCGGAGTGTTCTTCGAATGCCTAATACTGAAAAACTAAGACGTACAGAAGGTTACAGAGCACTGATAGTTCGCATGACCGGAATACCAGATTGAGACTCCGTATAAAAGATTTTAAATCGATGGTTCTGTAAACTATGAAGAATTTCTCCACACCTGACAAGGCATTGCTTTTATGGTAACTATATATTTCTCGCTGTTAAACTTAGACCTCTTAGGATGATCCAATCACCTTAAGAAAATCAATTTCCTGCTACAAGAAAAAAGCACCGACAGAGTTGAGAATACCGCCCGGTCAACCACGGAGGTGACACAGCAAAACTTGAAAATAATATTAGGGATCCAGTCACTTCGGAGTAGCCTGCAAAGCAAAGAGAAATTAAGAAATTAAGCCACCCCAGAAAGCTGATAAGGCTAGACACTGAGAGAGGTGGATGATGAGCCAACCGGAGATGACTCCGGCATTCAGTACACAGAGCTGCGATAACTTACAACTGACGGGGACTTGACTTTTCCAAGGTCTTTTCCGCCATGTTAGACTAAAGAACAATTGAAAGCATTAAGAATTTTCGTTAACTTGTGTTGCCTCTCTCCAAAAGTAATAACTCCATAAACTGGAACGTCAGTCTAATGCACTGATTAATTGCTTATCACACCAACGTTGTAATTAACGATTTGGCGTCAAATTCTAGTCAAATTGATGCATTTAAAAGAATTTGCAAAATCCTATCATGATGTTTTCAAACTTTACTTCTATGAAGATTAAACTGTTATAGAATCTGAGCTATTACCGAAACTAAAACTTAATTTAAGTGTTCTCCGCTATTGCGATTATCACAATGAACTGTTGACTTACTTAACGTCAACTTTTGTAAATAGAATTAGCAAGCACCGAATTTGCAATGAATTGAAATGTCCATAATAATTAAACGATTATGATCAACGCTGATTTCCGCTGTAATCAAAGATACCATAGAAGCACAGAGAGAATGAATAAAATTAAAGACTAATATATTCATATCATTATAATCTGATTCTGAGATCGAGGACGCATCCTTTCTCCACCTTCTCTTTTTGAAGCTCTAAAGATCTAAGATGGGGTATCTAACGCTGTGTCTAAACTAAACTGGATAGCTCTTGCGCCGGCATAGACTTCCTACAAGTCGACCTATCATAATTTCTTAAAAGTGAGCGCAGCGACCAAGCGCGCGAAGAAGTCTCAAGGTCGACTCGTTTCGTCTGAATGGATTTTGAATCATGTTATAAATTCGCGCGAGGAAAAAATGATTGACATGTGCTGTGTCGGAAGCGGTGTGAAATATCACCCACTGTCCTATTGGTCAACTGCCATGACGTCACCAATAGAATTTTCGACCAGTGAATTTCGCGCCAAACAGGTCAGAAAAGTCCTCTAAAGTGGAATAACCAACCAGGAAAAAAAGGACTTTTAGAAAGTCTAGCGCCGGCACAAACCATATCTTTTGTTCACAAATAAGAGCGGTGATTCCAGTATTCTTTCTGAAACGGACAGAGGCTTCGCCGCGCAGATTTTGAAAGTGGATCTTCACATCCGAAGGAGCGGAAGTGAATGAGTAGCGGCGAGGACTGGAACCCACTTAAACGGAAGTACTTCAGGAGTTAGCATTGGGATTAAGAGCACTAAACCATCTCAGCCAACCGCTCCAATACTACGCCTGATGTGTGTGAACGACTTGTTCTAGTTCATACCAGGGCGCGGTATTTTTCATGTCGACATGAAAAAAATATCAGGTATAAAGTAGACAGAGCCTAAGGCTAAGGGATGTTTATTCTAGCATTTGTTATCCTTCAATTTGTATTTTTGTTTATTCTTGCTATCTTTTTGAAGCAGCAGTTTGGCGATTTTTTTTCAACATAACGTGAGAAATGTTTGTTGTCTAACATTTGATGAGCAAGATTTAAATGTCGTCTTTGATACCAATTTGAAACCGACGTTTTGCCTTATATCGTGCAAGGTTAAATATAAAACAATTTTAAGTAAATACAAGGATTTGCAACTGAAACTTTCCCAGATTTAGTAACCTAAGATCTGCGTCAGTTCCAATATGACAAGCATTACAAGCGAAAGCGCATGAATACGTATTTGAAATGCGCGAGTACAGATGGCAAGATGTTCTGAGATGTTGTTACTAAAACACAACCGCCAGGTTTCCATATTTTGCTATATTTTAGGATACAAAGTCTAATCGGCAATGAAAATAATACATTTTTGGCCAGGAATAGTCTTAGCGGCTAAAAATTAATCTATGTAGAAGAGTAATAAACTCATCTTCTCAAAAGACATTTGAAGCATTGATAACAGATGAGTAATCACCTAAGCAAATTCTTTTGTGAGCAGTGACATTTCCTATATTTAATCCGCAATTGAAGACAGGAATAATAGCAAGGAAAGTAAAACAAGTACTATACGAATTCACATGTAAAGCTTTTTAATTCACCTTCACAAAACAAAACAATTTAATAGAGGAGGAGAAAAGGAACTCATAAACTCCCAGTAAAAAAATAAGGCAGAAAAGGTTCACATAAACTAATATTGGTTCTACTTTCAAATCGACAAAATATCTTTGTACAGATCTCATACCCAGAGGAGGTCACAAGATATTACTTATTCCTGAAAGTAATAAACCCAGACTAAATAAAGCGTCAAATAAAAGAAACCAGCTATTTATAGGTTTCTTGGGTTTGGCATATAATTCGGATGGTATAAAGACAATACAACATCTTTTCCAGTTGTTTTTACTAAAGCAATAACAAAGTTGATATTTATTCAGCGTTCCAGATATCGGGCGGTGTGTCAATTACTTTGGGAACAATTTTTTGCATAATTATCAGCTCGCGCTTTTGTTGAACTCATCAAATTATTTTCTGGGCCATGGAACAATGTCTTCGGACTCGAAAATTTCCCGGTTTTACGGTTCTTTTTGTAGCATTCTTTACACTAGTAGCAACAGGAAGATACCAAGCAGAGAGTGTCCCGTCTGTATGCTCGGCACAGAATCCAGATTGTTTTTTTCAACGTTTCGAGAACTTCAAGCTACCACGAGTGGAACCGGTAAAGGTAAAGTACGATCCTGGGTAAATTAACGTACTTCACAAGACCTAAATGGTTCATTATGTTCAGCCGCTTGACCCATCAAATGCATTTGAAAATAATTTTGGTCGATAAAATTCATTTCGGCTCAGGTAAAGTACGGCCTTTGGCTCGGGGCTAAGAATATTGTAACTTATAACGCGTCTATGCCTATAATTTTGCATGGCTTTAATTTTCGATATCTAGTTGTGAACGTTGAAGGTTCTTAATTTAATCGATTGTCTGGACTGAGAGCTTATCACTACCTGTAGAATTAAATCAGTGAATAATTCTGAACTATATCGAAAATTATATCAAGTAATTTTTCCGGAATAATCCGTACTGAGCGAGTTACTTTTCTCCATTAACCTACGTCCTCAGCTTATCCATTCCTTACCTTAAAGTTGATATCTTGTGGTTTCTGCGAAATATAAAGGCATTAATTCAACTATCTTCATAATTGTACAAAGCTGAGTGGTAAATCAATATAAGCCTAAAACCGAAGACGTTTTAAAAATGGTAACTTATTACTTGTTGAGATGTGTTTCAGAGCGGGATTTCAAAACCAAGTAGAAAGGAACAATTATTTGGTTATTGTTTGTTTGCCATAAGTTGTACAAAGCAAAAGAAAGAAAAATTATTTAAGCTCTCATGGCGAGGAAGCCCAAGAGAAGCCACCGGGCTTATAAGGAATGGGCTCCCTCAGTTAAATAATTAGAACAAAATATTATCATAATTACACATGGGAAAATCAATGGCAGAGCTACAGTAAATCTTACAATAAATATATTAGATAGTCGTACTAATATAGTTCTAGGCTAAAAAAAGATAAAATGACAAAAAAATTATTACTATTTATGATAAGAGGAATGCTTTCAGCTTACAGCAAAAGGAAGCGGTACTTATTGCATTTCGAATTTCAAAACTAAGAGAGTTAAAAAAGTTAGGACCTTGGAAACTGATTGAGAACTTTCTTATATTAGTCCTGCATTGAGATAAATAAAAAAGCTCGAACTTCTAGTGCCATAAGAATGGACCTGGCGTGTCACCAAAAACATGTTATTCAGTGAAGCTATAAGGAAGTAAGCCAGATTTGTATTGTTACATAAATTTTCCTATTTGAAGTTTGTAGATATTCTCAAAATTCAGAATTTTTAAATTTTTAAATAAGGTGTCAGTGTAAGCACTCGAAAGTACTCCTCGACATTATTCTTACGACCCGTTTTTGAAGTGTGATTAATCTTCTGAGTTTTGATGAGTAGGTCGATGCCCAGACGCTCACGCAGTAGAATAAGTAAGGGTAGATAAGGTTAAAATAACTATATTAAGTAAGGTTATTCTGGTTTATTCCATAATGTTAAGTAAGGTTATTCAGTTCAATAATCCCGTCGATTTTAGCCCAAGGAAAGGCTTATTTTCATCTTCGTTGTCACGTGTTCATTTTGATCGCACCACGCAGGTGCCCGCGGCACGTTCCATCCCTTATTTTAATCATCCATATCACGTGTTTGTTTTGATCGCACCATGCAGGTGCCCGAGGCACGTTCCACCCCTTATTTTCATCATCCTTGTCACGTGTCCATTTTGATCACACCGCGCAGGTGCCTGTGGCACGTTCCATCCCTTATTTTCATCATCCTTGTCACGTGTTTGTTTTGAGCGGACCACGCAGGTGACATTTTTTTACTCATTATCATATCTCTGTGAAGCGTTTTCTCATATGTATGTTCCAGATAGGGATTAGGCGAGAAAATAAAAGGATTTTTCAACACTTAAGAAAATGTGGCTTATTTTTTTTTCACACCGGACACCGGTTTTTTAAGACGACAGCTCGCTACTATTTTCAATTAATATCCAGAATCTCGGATATAAAAAAAGCCTGTTGGAAAACCCTTGCAGCTTAAATTTCATTGCGCGAAAGAAAAATAATCTCTGAGCTTTCGAGGTTATTAAATTTATTAGCGTTCTGAAGTTAACACGTTTCCTTTAAAGGTCGGGCATATCCAAAAGATTAATTTAACTGAAGGCGTTGAACATGCGATTGTTACAGCAGCCACACAGCCACCCATATTCGGTAGGTAACTATCCAACTGTTATCTCTTATCTACTCTCAAGTAGTAGTAGTGGTGGCGGTAGTAATGGTGGTGGTAGTTGTGGTGGTAATAGTGGTAGCGGTGGTGGTACAGGTAGTGGTGGAGGTGGTGGTAGTGGTACTAGTATTTTTAGTAAGTAATGGTAGCGGTGGTGGTGATTGTGGTAGCGGTGGTGGTACAGGTAGTGGTGGAGGTGGTGGTAGTGGTACTAGTATTTTTAGTAAGTAATGGTAGCGGTGGTGGTGATAGTAATGGTAGTGGTAGTGGAAGTGGTGGTACCGATAGCGGTAGCGGTGGTGGTGGCATTGGTGGCTAGTGTTGACGGTAGCGGTGATAGTGGTAGTAGTGGTAGCGGGAGCGGTAGTGGCTGTAGACGTAGTACTTCATTTTAAAACCTTCTTACCGCGTGCTGACTTATGTAACTAGTCAGAATTCCTCGACAGAGGGACAAATACACCAAAGGCTTTCAGACATAATGCTTTTGGATTTTTCATGTTTCCTCACAGAAATTCCCAATTTTCTATCAGAAGACGAGTGTGACCATATCATTCGATTAGCTAAGAATGAAGGATTGGAAACATCACAGACTTTAAAGGAAGGCGAAAAACAGGACACGAAGTCACTTGGTCAAAACACGAAGGAATATTTTCATTTGTGGGACCAAAACCGTGATGGGCAGATAGATATGGACGAGGTAAATTATCTGTAAACAATGAATAATAACTATATAAACCTGAATGCACACAAAAGCGACAATTATCAAGGCATTAGTCTTTAACTATAAATAAAACTCACCAAACAACCATATCTTACGAAATTTGCAGCGTCTACCTTGCGGATCGTAAATCTTGCAGTTCAACATCTACACTTGCAGAGATTATATTGACTACAAATCGGTTAACCGTTCCCACACGCACAATACCCTTCCCTTAAAATCATGTAACATGTATACTCAAGGACCTCATCAATTAATAATTCATTCCTACAGATGATTCACAACATGGAAAGTCAACTGGACTTCTCCCCAGACAAACCCACTCTTTTGAAAATGTAAGTACTTGAAAAAAATAACCTCGTAAAACACATTCGCGTCAAACGCGTGACATGTGCATGTCAAAGCCATGGGAATCAAACACGTGACAAGAGCATGTCAGACGCATGCCCATCAAACACGTGAAATGAGCATGTTAGACACTTGCGAATCAAACAGATAACAAATTATATACAGCTATTTCGAGAAAGCTTGTCGGAAAAAATGTGCACGCGACAATCCCGAAAGGTAATATGGGATATGATCAATACACTGTTCCTAACGACTGTAGCTGTCGAACTTACTTTTGTTGCTTTCCATTAGCACTCGCGAACATATGCCCGTGGCCTCTCGTGCCATTCTTTCAATTTTCTTTGGAGAACAGGGCAGACAAAACCACCCACAATACCTTTCGAGGTTGTCGCGTGCACTTTTTCCGACAACCTTTCTCGAAACAGCTGTATGTCAAACAACAAGTGCATGTTAAAAACTTGCGCTTCAAACACGGCAGTTGATACAATAACCACAATTCTCTCCTGCTGGTATGAATACCTTGAAAAAATTTGGGTCTAAAATCTAGACCATTAACAATGTTTATATGATCTGTCCTTGGGCAGGTATTCAGCTTTAGAACTGGACAAAGACCAGGATGGTATGTATGAAATTGAATCGTTTTACCCATGTAGCTAAGGCCCGGTGCAGACGCCAAACTTTTAATGAACCGAACCCGCTAATTCCAATTAAGGCCGACCCAAATTATTTAGACCGGCTGAATTGTTTCAGGCGCTTTTACGCTTTAGGTTCCGTACATGAAAAGTTCGGCGTCTGAATCAAAACCGTTCCAAAGTCGATCCAAAGTCGAAATTCCCGGCCGAGCCAGGCGGGAAGAACGGCTGAGCCGTTCCTAATTGAAACAGGCGTTCCTAATTGATTCAGACGCCTAGCTTTTCATCTACTTAACCCTTTAAGCCCCAGTATCCACATACAAATTCTCCAAACTGATCTCCAAACATTTCCTTAAAGAATTAGTTGAGAGAATTTGTTCAAAGATCAAAGTATTTTCTATTGGGTGATCATTTTATTGATTCTCATAATATTATCTCTGTACAGTTTATGGATAATTGTAAGGAGAAAATTGATCTTGGACAATATTGGGACTTAAAGGGTTAATTCAGTGTATTAGGTGCGACTCATGATCACTTCGGCGTCTGAACCGGGCCTAATCTTCCCTGACAATGGCGAACAACTTGCTTTATATCTAGACCTCTACGTTTGCAGAGAATATAAGCTTTGAAGAATTCAAACAAAGGAATACCCCAGAGATGGCCAAGTTCATCCAGAAGATAAAGGGGGAAAAACCACACACAAAGAGTCGCCACAGTCGGCAAACATGGATAGAGAAGGTTAATGGCAGCTTAGACGGTGTCATCGCTTCCATACAGGAAAGGTAACACATGCGCAGTTCAAACATCGATCTTTTCATGTACCGAACCTAATCCCTAATTAAGTACATGATAAGATCGACGTTTGAATCAATTAAGTTCAACATATCTAATTTGGGTCGACCGATGAATTAAGATCGGGTGGCTCACATGGGAAATTCGACTGCGGAGCGACTTCGTTTCAAACGTCGAACTTCTCATGTGCCGAACCGTAATGCATAAGTTGTAAGACTCCTATCATGTATTTTGAGTGAAGATGACAATTTGACTTTGGGGTATCCATTCTAGTCACAACCGAGGTAAAACCCAGCCCTCTAAAGTACTCGGCTGTCCAACCTCCCGCCTTCAGTTTTCTTTAGGAATACAGAAGTAAAGCAACGCTCTGTTATTCTTGAGACACCATTCACCTTTACACCAAATACAATGAATAGCTATGATATCAGACTCATACTATCGTTGTCCTAACATGATTCTCTTTGCAGGGTTCACCGACTCACTATGCTTCCACTGGAAATAATAAAAGCAAGCGAGTACCTACAAGTAAGCTGTGTTTTTGATAGCCAACGAACGCAGACGTATTTCCGGATGTCGCTTCTCCCCTTCAAAACGTTAGAGAAGTAACAACCGGAAGTAGTCTACGTCCCCAGGCTAAGTACACTGCCCACCTACCCCTCCCCTAAGCCAACATTAACACTTACTTCTCACTAAGGGCAAAATGTTGGCAAAGGGGAGGGGTAGGTGGGCAGTTTCCCAGAAACATATAATGATTCGAACTTATATTTGCTAAGAAACGAGCCTAAATTCAACATTAAAGAAACATAAACCTGATTCCGAATAAAACCGTAAGCAAAGAACATCCGTATTGAGGAAGAGACGGTTAAACTAATAAGGGTGAAGTGAATACAATGCACCATCGTATCCTTACATTACTTATTTATTGCATAGTGTTGTATTTCAGTTGTATCTCGGTACGTGTGCGCGTACAATTTTATTTTGAGCACGCACATTATTTGTTTATTTATTTAACTGACGTGTACATTTAGTTCGTTTATTAACGTCTTAATTTTACTTTGCGTTATTTTCCTCACTATTGTCCGTGACTGTGCTCACATGGTGGGTGGTTCCTCCTAAAATGTTCTGCAATTGGTATAGGATTTAATGGAGCCGAAACCAATTGTGGAATTGCACGCATTTTAGGCATCCTACTGATGAACAGTTGCGACACGTAGATCTATATATTTTTTAGCAACTAGGAAAATTTGCAGTCTGTCTACTTTGCATTGAATATGATGTTGATGATCAAAATAAAGATCTAACTAAAATATGTTGTTTCATAGGTAGTATCGTATGGTCCGATGGGTCATTACAACTGCCACTTAGATTCAGACTTCATTAGAAAAAGCCCATGTTGTCACCACCTTGGGAGCGAATTAAGAAACTGTAGAGTTTGCAGGTATTAAAAATTTAGTAACTCGCACAGCAGTCCCGCTGGTGGAAAGTGAGCCTTCTTAGATGGCGGTTTTGTTGCTGCTTCTTTGCGCGTGCGCTCACCAAAAACACGTCAAGTTAAACAGCCTAACCGAAAGTAGTTTCGTGATTGCTTTGGCTTCCTTTGCTTTGCACTGAGCACTACGTTTTTGTGATTGGCTAATCTCCTCCCACTTTCTTAACCAATCAAGTGTGATACTTAAACCATTTGCAAGTTGCACCAATTTTTTTGCACTTAGTACCGGTGCAAGTATTTGTTTCGGGATCTGATTGGTGCATTGAGCACCAGCCTGTGTCTTGATTGGCTAAAGTAATAGCTTTGGGTTTGCTTCCAGTCCAGTGGAAACGACTGTATCGCACTTAGAATATCTGACAGCTATTGCTCAGTCAAAAGTCAATGGGAACCTTACAGTACTATGTGCAGGTGGTTTAATAATGATATATTAAGACAAAAAAAAAAAGGACAGTGAATGTTAATTTTTGCGTTATTTTTCACGGCAGGTATGCTACAGTACTATACTTTTTGAATAATGTAGAGGATGGCGGTGAGACGGCTTTTCCTATCGCCGACAATGGCACTTTTGATGACGAGGTGGGTGCAGTTATAAAAGAGCTTTATATCGAATACCATGTTTTACCTCAGGCACTAAGCAATGAGCTGATTCGCCATCTTGTTAACTGGAAACTTCCGAACAGCACTAATAAACGTTTGAGTCCATGGTAAAGGAGCAAGGATTTAGCAGAGTCAGTAAGTGCGCGCCGGCCTTCTGTGTGGAAAGTTCTGTACTCGGTGTGTCCTCAAATCCTAGTTTCGACTTCTTTCCTTTCTAGGTTGCATTAATAAATGTTTTTATGCTGTTTTAATTTAGGTGTGGATGAGTGACGCTGAAAATGTTTGCAACTTAGCCAAGAATTGCCACAAAGCAAATGTGGTAGTTAAACCAGAGAAGGGCAAGGCCATCCTATGGTACAACCACAAGGTCAACAACAAGACCGGTTGGATGGGTCAACTTGATACGTTTTCTTTTCATGGCGGCTGTGATGTAAATCGTGGCACAAAATGGATCGCAAACAATTGGATTAGCCTTAGCGAGGATAGAGAAAAAGATATTCTTAACTGGATAGATCTAGCTAAGGAAGAAGAAGAAGAAGAAGAAGAAAACAGCATGCCGTCTGCTGGTAGTTCAGAAGGAGACTTCAGAGAAGAATCCTCACATAAAGAACTTTGAATAATAACCGATTATCATTATCCAAATTCTGAAAAAAATTGCTTTTCATATTCGTACATTCAAGATGAATTTGTTGGAAAACAGTTATAATACAGTTAAAATATTTCCTGTTATCAACGCACAGTGCGTTGCCTAATTAAAACTTTATGTTTTGCAGCTCGCGGAAATATTTGAACGCACAAGCTACAAGCAAGAGGCAGCACGAGGCTGCGTTTAAACTTAACTGGAGTTACGAATCAAAATAATTTGTGAATCATGGCCACAACGAATGAATTGAAAACAAATAAACCGTTAACCCTTGAAGCCCCAACATCAACATGCGTCTTCTCCACACTGTTCTTCATACATTCCTTATGGTACTGCTTGAGAAAATTTGTTCTAACATCACAACCTGACCTGATAAGAGACTGTTATTGTTGGGAGAAATTGGATGTGGGTCACTACTGCCGCTTAACCGTTCAACAGGCTTGGAAAGAGATCATTGTCTTTGATTTACGCCCCTTGATTTATCATAGTGTGTTTTCTTGGATGAGAGATAAAACAGTCCCTGTGTTACTTACTTCAAGTTAGAAACTCCCAAGGGACACTTATCACATAGCACTTGTACTTTTAATCATTTCACTGATGATTATTTTAGCGCGATTATAAAAGAATATTGACAAACTTAACCTTTTTCTATAAAAGCGTTCTTTATAAGAAAAAGTGCGTAAATGGATTAAGAGAAGGTTTTAGTAAATTATACTGCTTTTTGTTTTTTTCCTCACTCAAGCTAAACATTTAAGCAAACTATAGAATAGCTTATTGGGATCTTTTAAACAGCTAACCTCACAGAGGAAAATTTACCAAAGTCCTGAAACAATTGCTTAAGGGTCAATTACGAGAGATTTAACCGAACTGATGTTTTGTCGTCATTCAAAATAAACAAAAGAAAAGTCAAGAAAGTTGACGTGTCTGTCAGCAGAACCCTCATTAGTGAGCAAGGAATGGTTTATGTGTTTCACAAATCGAACAGTTTCTTTGTCTCTGTAAACCAAGGCCAATGAGTTTTCTTGATGATGAACAGTTAACAGCTACAGGAAACAATACAAACAGATTTGTAATCAGTGTGGCCGGCATGCTGCTACGCCGGGCGGTAAACTTATGCCACAGTTTAGCGCGCCAGGACCAGCTCTGACTGCAGAGCGGGAGGTCGCGGGTTCGATTAGTAGTATTAGGGGATCATACAGGACCTTACTTCACGTAGTGGTCACGAAATTTAATATATGCAGATTTAAGATGGCGGAGGTAACAAAAGGAGACGTGTGCGTTGTTACTCTAAACTAGTAGGAAGTGAAGTTATATAGGTGAACGAAGGTCAAGACGTACACTTGTGGGACAGAATGTCTGTCCCCTCATTACGCATGCACACTTGCACAACGCTAACTGAAGAATGAAGGTGTTGCCTTTGCACTGCCACAGGCAAGACCTTTGCTTGGCTCGGATGACAATATTGAAATGGCCGTCACGTAAAAATAGAGTCCTCAATCAGTACACTCAAATAAAGTACATTTCTTTAGTAAAGGAATACCCCAATGTTAGGGTTCGTTTTTAATTTGTCTCACTAAGGACATTCCGATCTTTGACTGCGAGGTTTCGTTTGTTCACTGCTGGTCCTCAACAAGCGATGTACGATGTACGATCTCTACCCTTAGCATTTCATTATAAAATTATACTGTTTTGCAAAGTACAATAATGCACATAGTTCATAAGCTTTGGCCAAATAAATTCCCAATTAAAAAGAAAAAATTAACAGCAAAAAGAAAGAACATTTTTTTTTCTTCCAAACAATGTTGCAAAATACCTCTTCGTCTTCTCCGCTGGTCAAATACGTGGTGTATCCTCCATAATCGCTCTTCCAACCTGACAAAACAAAGAGTGGAAAATAATAAATAATAAATTCAGTAGGTTGCTTAATTTTATATAAGGCCCTTGGTTTACAACTTAGCTAACAGTTGAGTTAATGGCATTTCACACTTTGCTAAGTTTTCTTCTGGCTAATTCATGCTGTATTATTGAGGTCCGTTCTCTAAGGCCAGTTTTCAGTTGACCATCTTCATTTGTGTTGTTAGCCTCCCTTTCTCGCTTTTTTTCCACCTAAAGAAGAGCGGCGTTCATGTTTAGGTCGTCTATGTTTAGAGTGTACTTGGCCTCGTCCCCTGGTCAGTTCGCGCTATCTAAATGGGCGGAAGAGGCTTGGAACTGAGCGCAATTGCTCGACAGGTGACGTCACATCCGATATCGCCGAAGACGACTGGGAACGAGGCTGCAGTGTACTCACCTTTTCCACCGATGTATAACAAAGCATCTAAAGCAAACTCGGCTCCTTCAGGATCAGTATCATGAATTAACGAATAACAACCATGCCCCCAACGGCGTATATCACCATGGCAACTAGGGATCTGCTCTTTGTTTTTATTAGCATCCTACAAAGATAGAGATGGCATTAATTAGTAACAAATTAATCATCAATTGCTGGTTTTCAGTGTCACGCCATTCAAAATAGATTAAAATAAAAATCAAAACCATTCGACAGATAAAGTCCAGAATCTTGGAAATGAAAGGAGGTAAATATACAAAGACCCTCGCCAAGATTTGGGTCGAAGGAATAATTCGTATACGAGATATCTGAAGAATTGTTTTACCCAAATTTATAGAGCTTTGGATGGAGACGCCATGCTGGAGCTCATCCGGATGAGCTCCAACATGGCGGACGGAAACCAACAGAAACATCTGTTACCGAGTTTTGCTACAAAAGCGTGAATTTATTCTTCGAGAAACTCATAAACATTAAAGTAAAACTTTTTCTAATACATGAACTGTTTAGATAGAAAAATTTCCTAAAATAAGTCATTTTTTAACCTACATGACAGCTCTCTTGGCCATCATGTAAATGGCGCGTCACGCAAAAGCTTACAAATTCAAGCGTACTCTATCACAAAACCAAGAATCCTTTTGAAGCGAAAATTTGTATGAAAATTAGTTTTCAGCTGCTCTAATGCATCGTGAAAGTAAAATCTCGGTAGGATCGATAGTTTTTTAGTTTGCATTTTGGTGACGTCATGTGAAAACCAACAATAATCAATATTTTATAAGGGAGTCAGGCTTTCACGCAAGGTGATCAACAGAAATTTTTTTTTATATTTCGAAATTTATCCGTGCGGAAGAGTGAATTCAGACGGCTAAGGTTGGCACTCGAAACAAGTCTCAACGAAGAGACCAACTCTTGTCTACTTCATCAGGAAAAACAAGTCTTACATGACATTCTATACATCAGAACGAGCTTGACGGTTGACTCGTGTCTTTATCTCTAATCTTAGTGTTTCTTGAACGTATCTTTCTATCCTTACTTTGACCGTACAATCCTAAGAACCCTTTTTCTCAAATTGGTGAACATTGTATAGCCTTTTTAGGGCCTGCAACAATCTTTCGCGCGTGAATTCTGCATTCGGACTTCTCCTCCACCTTCACTTTATACCTTCCTTCCTTTATCATCGTCATCATCATCACTATCATCATCATCATCATCATCATCATCATCATCATCATCATCACTAAGTGGTACGTCAGCCATTTCTAGTCCTGTCATAGTCCTTAGTAATTTGAACATTGGTTGAGACTGCAGTAACTTGGTCAGCTGTTGAACAATAGGTGGCACTGACTCCATGACAGCTTGTTCGAAATGTCTACCACAAAATAGAAAACGAATTATTAACTGAGACTGCACCTAACTGGTAGTTTTCCAGAAAAGAAAAACAAAAAAAAGGTTGTTGTAAATACCTTTCATTGGGATAATGTACAGACAGATAAATAATAACATAAAATACCGTTTATAGCAAACAGCGGAAATCAGATTCAAGCTTGTAATTTCTCAAATAAGGAAATGGGCCAATAAAAACCGTCCATAGCCCTTCTTAATTAGAAAGTTTATGGGTATCTCTTATGAAGTTAGGGAAAAAACAGGTCACAGGTATGGTGCAAATTAACTTTGTCGTTTGCCGTAAACTCAAACCAAGTGTTTTGAAATTTGGGCCCAAAGAATATGGTCATACTGTATTTTCACATCCACCATGCCGTATGAACTATGTTACTGGACAGTACAAAATGCAGACTGCGAACTGACTGCAGACCATTGTTTTTGGGGATACAAAACAATGGGACTATTGTTGTCTCGTTCTCATTTGCATAGCGAAAACTATGGTCTGCAGCAGTCTGCAGTCTGCATTTTGTACTGACCAACTATGTTACCTTTTATTGGCTGGCCCGCACCATCTCCAATTAACATTCTCACTGTGCAAAGCTTCAAACACTTCATAATATTTCTCTTCCTAAAGAAAACAGTCACATTCAAAAACGTTACTTCTTACCTATGTTATTCATACGAACATTACATGGCTGCTTGGGGATATGAATTTTATCTTCTCATGCTGAAAGCACTCAAAGATAAAATTTGTATCACTGCACGGCCATGTAACATCCTCTATTTCCTTTTCTTTTTGTATTTTACAACTTTTTTAATCGTCCATTTTTTTCACTTTTTTCCAACATTTTACAGGCTGCAAGAACCTTAATGTAGCCGGTGATAGTGCCGGTTGCCGTCTCATTTTGACAACCCTGGTGTAGATAAGTTAATTTGCATAATAAAAGGCTTATGTTTTCAACAGTCCTTCTTCAACTTCTTTGTTGATAAATAGAGTCTTTTTGTATATGTTGTAGTTATTTTTTTATCTCAGGTAATTTTTGTTTTTCTTTTGTTTTTGGGTATGGTAATGCATGCTAATGAAGTTGAAACAAAAGAAAAAATAAAAATTACCTGAGATAAAAAAAAACCTACAACATATACATGTAAACATAATTATTCTACCATCCTGAAACAGATTATGTCCAAACAGAAATATCAGTATGTTAACTGGGCAGCTTAACTGGTGCCTGTTTAAAAGTTAATTCAAGTGCTGTAACAGAACAAAAATTTACCAGAAGAAATTCCTGAAGCTGTATTTCTGACTCTTCTTTAAATCGTGCCCTGATGTCTTTCACAACACCTGTATCAAGATACATGGGGTTGATCCATTCCACAAGTGCCTCATCCTAAAAAAATACACAAAGCAAATCTGTTCAATTTAATAAAGCAGCATGTCTACAGCCACACAAAATTAATAAATTACTAGCCACATGGAAATTAATAAATTACTGGCCATATGGAGATAGAGCATCCCTCAGTGTCTTACTTTACTTAGTCGTATGCTGAATGATTTTTAAGTTTGATGGGGTTTACATTGATGGAATTGTCTTTCCTAGGTTTTTCCACAAAGTAAACTACTCAACATACATGTATGTCAAAATGTTAAGTCCTTTATTTTTTAGTCCTTTAGGTTTGAGAGTGCATACAGCTGTACTGGTTGTCCAGTTTTGACTTTTGCACTTCCAAAAGGACTTTGAGAGATGGAACCTTTTATCCTTTAAGCCCCAGGATCCACATTCAAATTCTCCAGACTCATCTCCATACATTTCTTTTAAGAATAGTTGAAAGAATTTGGTTTAAGATTAAAGCATTCTCCCTTTGGTAAATCAATTTAGTAATTCTCATAACCTTTACTCTTGATGATCTGCTGATGTTGTTAGGAGAAAATTGGTGTTAGTCACTCTTGAGACCTAAAGGGTTAAAGCGGCAAGAACTTTCACTTTGTGTGGCAACAAACACATGCTGCTTAACTCTGCAGTAGATAGTAGGCATGGAAAGTACCCCACACATGCACACAGCCCTTTAGTGGTTCCCAGCTTTATCCTGAACATCCGTGTATGTATTAATTTACCTTCTAGATATACAACTGAACAAACCCCATCTCACCATACCAAGATTTTTAAGATTATCCCCTGATTTCACATGCAAATTCTCACTAGCCTGTTATATTTACCTCCATAGCACAAGGTGTTTGTAATTTAGGGTGTGGCTCTTGATAGGGTACAGGCCTGTCAATGTTGTCTCCATGGAACCATCCACTGATTGACAGTCGTGTTTTCTTAAGTGACAACACTTCAGCGACCTAAACTGGGACAAACAATAGAGTTGTTACGCCACCTTCTCTGCACCCAACATGATAACTTACAGTGATTCCATCAAGGTATATTATTTCTTTTATTGTCTCTCATGGTTTATGGTAAGAGATCATAAAGGAAACATGGTCTAACCTAAAAAGCAATTCACTAGAAATTTTGTAACTATCGTCTCATGGGATTGCCATTAAGTATATGTGGAAGGCTCTCAGAGTTTTACAGTCATCTAGGTTTGCAGACACTTAATGCGATGTTTTATTTACAAACCTGATGAAATGAAACAGGAGTCACTTCAAAGAAAACTAAGGAGTTCCTCTGAGGAAATAATGATGTTGTAATTTGATCTGGTTGGCCATGTTCTGTTGATGTCAGAAAAATTAATAAGGAAAATTAGAAGAACAAGTAACTAAATTTATTATATGGTGACTGAATCTGGAACATCTAAGTTACAGTGCATGGAAATTAAAATCAACTTCAAATTCTAAAAACAATAAAAAAAGACAACCACAACTTCTTTAATATCATGATAACTATTTCCTTACCATCTGCTGAAAACAAATCAAGGGATCCTAAGAAAAAGCAAAACAGTAAATAATATAATACTTGAAATCTAGCATTACAATATCAACATCATTAGGTAGATCCCCAACTACAAATCCTCTTTTTGTTAATATTAAATTTTAATTTGAAAACTTATCCAACAAATTAATTATTTATTGATTTGAGAGAAAATGTGAACAATACCTCCATCACTTTTATCCCAGTCAGGTGGAACCAAGTAAAATATGTAAGCAATTCGTCTTCCTTCAAGTTCATCATCATGGCATAACAATGTATCTTAAACATGAAATATTCTTTTGTCAGTAGGATTTTTATGTAACCATGGTTTACAAGATACTGGCCTGGGTAGCAAATATATTCATGGGAGTTCAGAGTAAAAGTTTCCGTGTGATTTCCAGCTGTGAATTTTCAAAACAACCCCTTCAGAAATGTTTGCTGCAGATGCTTATCTAAAACAGTGAGCATCTGACCTGACATTGACAGCATTATAAGGAGAATCAAATGGCAAATTAAAGGGCTGGATCTAAAAAGAACTTCTCTTTTTGCTTCACAAAAAATATTAAGGCAATTAGTAGGGAGAATCTAGCAGCCATGACATGAGTTATTCACCTGTATGTTCATATTTAGAGCATGACATGTCAACTTGATCAGTGAGATCAGTAAAACCAGTTACGTCCTGCAGCCACATTCTAAACTCATTATATAATATGTTCCTGAGAAAATAAATTAACAATAGTTAATTTGATAAATGAGCAACCGCATGATTATCATTCATTATTACCAGTACTCAGTGTAATCAACATTAAACGGTTGTTAACACTACCATCAATCATTAATTTTTCAAGATGAACCCACTCAAGATAAGACGATGTAGTTTTTAAACCATTTACTGTAACAGAAACAAATTTATTCTTTTTAACCTCAAACTCAAGAGGAGTCAACGGGAAAGATGGTGTTATCTCGCTGATCTTTAATTTATTTTTATTTAATGCTGAAGTAAACTGGCTGCCTGGCTCCACTAACCCTATGGTTATTCCAGGCAGCCAATACTCTAATTTTACTCTTAATATTTTCATTGCCTTAATTTATTGTTGAGCAAGAGAGTGAGTACAAATAAAGATTGTTGTTGCTGTGGTTTTATATGATCATTTACATGTTCAAGTATTTTAGAGCTCTTAGTAGTAAGAAAAAAAAGCTAATGAGCAAACCTTAGAGATGTGATATTTGGCTTGGATGACTTTTTTAAGTCGTCACTCTAAAGTACATCAAGCAAGCAAAGAGAATTAATTAAGGTAAAGATTGCAAAGCACAAGAGTTTGAAGATAATAATGTTAAGAAGGTTACCACAAATTTTACCAGCCTACCTGGTGAAATTTATACAAGTCGTTTGACTTCTCAAAGAATTTAAGTTGAATAAGTTCCTTTTCTAAAGCCTCTAAAAATTCGTCATCTGAGATGAAGTTAGGAATAAGACAGCACTTAAAAGGCGATGTATGTATGACTGATCCTTTTTCTATTGAAAAAGATAAAAGAAAAAATGATTCACATGAATGTCACACAAAAGCATTTTAAAGAGACAATAAACGGGCGCGTGACACTCACCATTAAAACCCTCCACATTCCTAGAGAAAAGAAATGAATTTAATCAGCTGTTAAAGGAAAATGCATGCTCAAATTATTATGTCTCAAAACAACAGATGTTTCACGCTTTCTGCATACCTGAATGCCTTTGTAAATTTAACTTTGAAGTCCTCTTCTAAGAAAAACTTATTTAACAGTTTGCTGCTAATTTCTGAGTTAGACTTTATCTGCTTGGCATTATTTGCTGCAACGTTAAAGGAATTATCTTTCCTTTTCTTCGAAGAGTTCATTTTACAACGTGCCAGTGAAGCAGTTTGCGACAGGCACTCTCCAAAGGTTTTAGCGCGGTTACCAAGCAAGGCTTCGTAACCTGGCTGGTCTTTACCTGACATTCAACATGGTGGTAAGTTTTCGTTTCAAAGACGTTCTCAAACTATATTTGATACTGTTTTTATCCAATAAGTCTTAAACGGCTCTTTCTTGATTGTAGCTGCCTCTGTCGCTTTTACGGACAGCGCAAAACCACCCCATGGTAAGGGTTAGACATTCACATTCTGCAAAAAGAGATGCCTCTTTGACAGTCGTAATTTGTACTGTAGGAATAAATTCATCTTCTTTGGTTAGTTACGTCCTTTTAGCTTTGGCCAAGCTTTATAAATGTTTCCTTTTCTTCGCCAGTTGGTGGAATTGAAAAATGGTGAGACGTACAATGGACATCTTGTAAGCTGTGACAACTGGATGAACATCAACCTCAGAGAGGTCATTTGCACTTCCAGGGTGAGTCATATACATACCTATATAGCCCATATATGGCAGTACTCCCCCCCCGGGACTGGCGTGCAGTAGGGTCAGTAGCCTGAGAAAACAGTCGACATTTTGCGATACCACCACTGGTTTCCCTGTTAAATAACGTCTGAGAAACAACTGCAGAAATTCTATACTGATGACATGGTACCACCCAGGTCTGGGTCGTGCTTCTGATTGGTTGTGCTGCAAGAGAAATTTGCTTCAACCAATCAAAATCACTACCCAGGTCTGTGTAGTGATGTGTCATCAATATGGAATTTCTGCAGTCATTACTCAGATGTCACTTCACAGGGAAACCAGTGGCAACGTCTCAAAATGTTGGCTGTTTCCTCAGGGCGATAGGGTTAGCTGTTTAATACGTGGTGATAAGGTGACAGCAAAATTAGTGGTTTAAATGCGAGGAAGGTGTATATTCTTTAAGAATTCTTTTTTTTTCTTTGAGAATGTTGATATAACACGGCTTGTTTTTGTTTTTTTTTGTTTTTCTCTTTCCTGTAGGATGGTGATCGGTTTTGGAGGATACCTGAATGTTATGTGAGAGGAAGCAATATAAAATATCTCAGGATTCCAGATGAGGTACATAATACAGTCAAACCCCTCTTTTCCTTATGTTACTGGCTCTTTGTCTGTTATTGATTTTCATTTATCTTACATGAAGGTGATAGACATGGTAAAGGATGAAATGGTTAAGCAGGGAAAGGGTAGAGGCACAGGGAGACCAGGTAAATTCGTGCTCAATAAACCATTGTTTGTTTTAGGGATTATTGTTTCATCAAATTTACTGTCCTCTTAAAATGACAGTCTTTTTTTGTTTATCTAAAGTCTTTACATATAGGGGTGAATTCAAACAAGATAGAGTTAATATATGGCCCAACTAAATATAATGTTGAATCTTTTAGGTGTAATTTTAAGTAATTTCTCAACGTTATTAATAAAAAAAAATGTTTTTCAAACTCCAAGTCTGTCACTTACAATCTGAACATCTGTGACTTAATACAGCAAAATGATGATAGACTTTGATCACGGTTAGGTAAACCGATTTAGTACATCTATTGCTCTAGAGCAAATGATGCATTAAAAAATGTTCTTCTGCTCATTTTGTCATTTTACAGGGCGTGGTGGCCGAGGTGGAGGTGGAGGAGGTGGACGCGGGGGCCACAGCGGTGGGGGAGGAGGTGGAGGTGGAAGAGGTGGTTCATTTGGTGGGCGTGGTGGGGGCCGAGGGGGAGGGGCTCAAAAAAGAAATAGAGATGATAGTGCTGGCAGATAAGTTAAAAAGTGAATCATGTAAAAAGCTTAGACATGAAAAGTGTTTGAACTTTAAATGCAGCAGAGAGAAGAACTGCTATCAATGTTGCCAGCTGGCTTAAGTGCAGTAGAGACTCTCTTTCATGTAGATTCTGCCAAAAATCAAAACTACTGTTTGAAGCATATTGTATAATGAACAGTTTACTCAATAGGGAGTTTAACATGTCACAATGGCAACAGCAGCGAGAATGTCAAAATTGCGTTAGGTTTGATTTGCAAACCAACAACTTTGCTCGTGCATCTCACTTTTGTGTACATTCTCTGCTAACACTGCTTGAGTACAATGTAAAAATGCTTCTTTTCACTTTTTTTCTGGAGGACGTACAAAAATGATACGAATTACATTGCATTTTTTTCTTTCACTGAACCTGGATATAGTTCCGGGGAAATCAACTCCAGGAGAGTTTACCTTCATTTGACGAGTTCAAATAATTGCGATGAAATTTGAGAGAATGCGATCTTGCTTGTTATGAGACGTTTTCGCTGCCGTCACCATTGAAGTATTAGACTCTCAAATATCTCATTCTTTGCCTCCGTTTTAAACTAAGCTCACTATAATTTGTAAAACAGCTATATGACATTTGCTCCAAAATCTCAGACTCGCGCATGGCTATGTTTTGCCTTTCTGTCTGTTGTTATACTGAAAAAAGGAATATTATTAAAACAAGTTTCTTTGTAGATTGCTTTCTTTATTTGGTTCATGTGCTAAGCTCCAGCGTTTTAACCATCTTTAATTTGGCCTTCGACGGAAAAGAAAAAGAAATTGAACTGTGTAGTCCTTTTTTTTCTGTCAGTGGCTTTCACTTCGGCTCAACGGGGAAAGAGGTAGATAAAAATCATTTAGACGACGCAATTTAACCATTCTTATAAGTCCACACATATTACGTCGTAGTTCAAGTTGGGTTCCTCCAAGGTTTTTCCAAATGAGTATGCACATGAAGAGGATTTCATTACCACTGTTAATAATACTTATGGTGTTCAAATTTCATGCAGAAACTTTTTGTTCGTAAAGCTGCTCAAATATATCTCAACACAGCTCCCTCTGGGTTCCCAACATCATCCGCTTTTGAGTAGCTTCCAACGCAGACGTTCTTTTGGCTCGTCACGCAATCCTTGTGGGGAAGGAACGCGTGACGAAGGCTAAAGGATGTCATTAAGACTTCACCGACCACTTTACCTCCTGAAGCATTGCGAGGTGTTTCATCTGATGTTGACCGCCTTCGTTGAAACATCAACAGACGGCGAAACTCGCGCTGAAAGGGGGGACTCAAAGCACCATATATGAAAGGGTTGACAGCACTAGACACCTGAAACAGGAAGGGTGACACCACAGCCAATGCGTGCGGGGCCCTCTTAAGGATGAGCCTGATGATGAAGATGACAGCAAAGGTTGGAAGCCAGCAAAGGGCAAAAGCAAACACCAAAATAAATAGTACTTTGGACAGATTAATCTCTTGAACACTCACATCACTCAGAGACGTTAAAATCCCGGCGTTATGTTCACGGATCGTTTTGGAAACGTGGTAATAACAAAAGCATATAAGCGACAAGCAAAACATCACTAGAATTAACACCACGATTAGCGTGAAGGCTGTTTTTGCTCCTTCACTTGAGAAAGTATAGGCACAGATCGACATGGGAGGAATGAAATTAAATTCTCCAACACCAACGACCTTAGGAGATAGACACAACAATGCTATGAGAAGCCACAGGACACCCAGCAAAAGCAATGAACGTCTGTGGCTGAACAGTTTCTTAAAATGCTGCGGCTTGACAACTCGAAAGTACCTGAAACAAATAAAGCAAGATATTATATGATGAGAATGATACATACGTGGTGAAAATAAGATTGAAATAAAATAAAATACATTGCGTCTCTAGGGCCGGTCCAATACTTATTAATTAACATTTTCATTTATTTATCTGCGTACGAACTTGGAACAAGCCTATATATATCTTTACTCAAAAACTAAGAACCCTTACAAGTGACGGATTATGCGATCGTTTGGTACACGCCGGAGTTTGAAGAAGCGTGCCGTGGGCCGTCTTATGGTCAGTGTATGGTACTGAAGTCTACTGAAATCGCCAGGGCAGTTATTACCCGTTGGAATGCGAGTTAGATGAATAGGCCACTTGCACTAAGAGGTCACGTGACCAATGCTTCCCTTAAACAATGAGTTGGAATCTTGCTGATGCCCAAAATTGTTAGAGCACACAAAAATTATCTTACACCCGAAATTTGAGAGGAAACGCATTTAAGGGAGATATTTTATGGCACTTCGATGTTTCAGCAAAGTAGTATGGTTTGTATTGGCCGCCATGTTGGAGGGCATGCTCTTGCCCTCCAACATGGCGGCCAAAATTACTTCTTGCTTATATCTTGTTCAACGTTTCATAGTTACGCTCAGATGTGCTGTAAACGTTATCACATCATCTTTTCAGCATTTTCCTTGAAGCTTAAGTGCAAAATTTGTGTTCAGAGAGAGGTAATTCATAATTTCAAAAATCACATATAGGTCACGTGACCATTCACGAACTTATTCATTTTAAGAAAATAGTGCGGGTTTGAAAAACCAAATCACCATTATTTTGTTTAATATGACCCACTAATCGTTTTTCGAAGGCAAAATCAAAAAACTTTCATTTTCATAAAAACGATGCCACATGCCTCTTATTGCCAAATGGCCTGTTCACCCACATCGGGACCCTAAACAATCCCACAATCCCTCACTAGTAGCTGACTCCCCAAAGTTTCTGGAATGAGGAATACCTGTTCACTGCGGTTAACGTCATCGTCGCCATGGAGACATAAGTCAGAAAGTGCACCAAGAAGCCGCTAAGTCGACATGCGCTTAAACTGAACATAAGTCTTCCCATGACCATTGTGCTGACAAACAGAGTTCCAGGGATACAAGCATTCAAGAGATCGGTGACCGCCAGTGCTGCGATGTAAATATTTGTAGAGTTGCGAAGATGCGGGTTACGATAAAGTGCAACAAGGATGAGGAAGTTGCCAATTATTGCGAAGATAACAAGTGCTATGGACGCCACGGATTCGACCACCATCAGTGCTGTACTTCTTGGTGGAACATGTACATCATTCATATTTCCATTCAGTACTTTAAATCAGTGAGCAGCTGTACCTTTGATTTCAAAGAATTGATTGCTTAGTCGTTACAACAGCAAGACAAGTATTGTGAATAATTATTATATATGTGCTATTTTGATAAGTAATCATTTGCCGTGGCACCAATCAGAAGGCAGAACTGCGGCGACCGTTTGGAACTGGTCTGGTAAGACATTGTCCACAGGGGCTCTTCTCGCCGTTCTTTACTTTTCTTCGCGCCACATTTTCCCGCCCGTTTAGACTTTCCCTCGTCCCCACTATCTGCCCCTGGGTCTCCCAGGATGTGCCCGACCATGATCCTCAAGTACAGGAGGTCGATTCTTAAGTAACGCACATTCATAGCTGTTAACTTGGTCTGGTTTTACAACTGGGTGGGACATAGGAATGAGCTAGAAGGAAGTTAATGAGTTGAATGCCACTTATATAGCTGAACTAGGCTTATCTGCATGAGTGCTAGTCAAAATATTTCGGTTTAATAAAGGAGGTGGTCTTAAAACCTGAATTCTTATCGACATAGCCTGCGTTGCAGCCGTCCCACGTATTCGTAAATATAGTCCGTCTATACAGAAGGTTTAGAGCGTCTGCGACGCAGGCAATATTGACATAGTGTTATCAAAACTTATGAACTGTAACCGTCTGTGTAAGTCAGCACGGTTCAGTATTAAATTTACAAGGCAAAACTAAAATTAAAGAACATCTCGATTTAGCACAATCTCAATCTTCACAGCAGATACTCTTAACCGCAATAACGTTGTAAAAAAAAAAGTAAAAAAAAAAGCCACATAGGAATTGTTCGATTAATTGATTTTGTTACTCATGAATATAATACTTGTAGTTGACATTAACTGAGTTAAGAGAAGGTGACTTGGCCTGACCGTAAAGACATTTGGAACTTCATATTTCGTCAGACTAGATCTCTTTCCCACATCACGTGTGCCTGCCTTATTCTAGCTTTTTTCAATTGTCTTTGTTCATTTTTCTATGACAGCATCATTGCAAGGGTGCATATCATTTTGGCCGGGAAAAAAAGCAACGCAAGGTAGTATATAGTAGACCAGTTTAATCGAATGATTCAAACTTATCCTTACGCAAAAACAGAGACTGCTTGCTCACCAAATGCCCTAATTTGCTTCCTCGAAAGACTCCACTTGAAACCAACTTCTGTGAAGGGTTGAAAAAACTTATTTTTATCCAGTTCAGACAAGAAAAATTCGCTCGATGATGATAATAGTGGAACATCGACTTCCCATAAAGTGCTTAATTTTTGCCCAACATCTTTTCATAAATTTAAGGAATAAAATAACAAACTTTCTGTGCCAGTGCTTTATTCACCATCTGGCGCAAAGGTAAATTTATTCCAGCGGATTAGTTTACTTTTCTTGAATAGATTGTTATGATGCGTCGGCGTGTGACAAGAGATTTGATAAATTAAATCAGTTACCCGGGGGGTTATTCTGTTCATAATAAAAAGAGGATCCCCGCTTGGTGATAACGAAAATTTTTCCGAGAGAAGATATTCTGATGCTGTATCTCAGCTGTGTATCTCTCAGTTTTCAAGCACAAAACCTTGGTCTGCTTGGTCCGAGCGAATATAATCGCTCTGGCCAACGAGGGTTTGAAACGACCGCTTTTTAATCCCAGTCTTCAGGCAAATCGCCATATAACTCCGCAGTGAGATCAAATCAGATCAAATCGTCTTCATACATTTATATGAAATACAGTTGACTCCCGATAACTCGAACTCTCGCAAACTCAAACCAAAATCGATTAATAGTCCCCGGATTTCCGTCATTTATACAACTCGAACACTCGACAACTCGAACTTCCTGCTAATTCGAAGTAATTTTTGTTTCCCCTCAGATAATTTCTAAATAATTTTACCCTCGATAACTCGAACCGTGGTTTGAGCCCTTAAAAAGTCGGGAAAAACCAATATACTGGAGTCCGAAACATTGAATTTTAAATTTTCCATTGACGTGTTGTAGGCATATAGTTTACTAGTGGAGGCTGGTGTTGTTTGTCACAAATCTAACGTGAAATACAGCTTTACTTCTCAAAACAGTAAAACGCATGCTCTATTTAGGCAATATTTTGTTACGTTGCGTTACGTTCTGATTTATAATCTTGAAGTATCTTTCAATTTTCACCTAACATTTCTACAATTAAGGCCTATTTACATGGTGGTGGGGGACCCCACGACCTATCACGGCGTGATCAAATTTGTAAAATGAGCAGTTATATGGACAGGTGGGTACTAGCTAGGGAAACAGCTAATCTAGGATAGAGGGGATTTGGGGAGTTTACTCTAGTTTAGGGTAGCAAAATTTAGCTGAACTAGCTCTGGTATAGGCTAAGGGTTCCAGGGTCCCAGCGGCACATCCCCACCCAGAAATTCCTAAAGTACCCCCCCGGGACCTGGGTTCCCCCACCTCCATGTAAACAAGGCCTAAATATGATTAAAATGCTCGCTGTGCAGTAAAAACTGTTTTTTTTTTCTTTCTCCCGGCTAGTCTTCGAGCTCCTGATGACTCGAACTTTTGCGATTTCCCTTGAAGACCTTGAAGGAGTCGACTGTAGATCATTGTTTTGGCGGCTTGGGCACGTCCTTTCCCACAGAGAAACTTTTGGAAACAAAGAAAGCTGGCCGAATTGTCTCGTCGGTTATAGCCTGCAATGCAGGCGTTTTCATCGGGCGCGGCGCGCGAATGGTTTTGCTCGCGAAAGCGCCATGTTTAAACTCCCGAAGAGAAGGAAATGGGGCGGTTGAAAAGAGAACAAACCAGTTCTAAATAGCCGCAAGGTTTTTAATACGACAACTTTAAACGTCTCTGTGCTCTTTCATGTTCTCACTTGCCTTCTTAGTTAGTCAAGAATAAAGATTCAGTGACTTCCAGCCTTTATGGACCTTTATGGCTCAGCTAATTGCAAGCGTGCGAATCACTCGGCATTTATGTCCAATAATCTGACAGGCCACTTGTTCAAGTCGTAAACGTGGGACTCAAGCGGCACAATGTAAACCATTTGTGCGATTCAGGTTTAAATGAGTGAAATGTGAGACGTTTGAGTCTCCCGATAAAAACATAGTTAGTAGAGGAGACTGGTTAGGAAAGCCGGCAAACATCAAGGTTGGAAACAACGGTGCTGTAGGTTGTGTTGGAAGCTACCTGACCGTGCTGCACAATCCTTCCCGAATTGTGACTGAATAAATTAATGCGATGTTTCCATTGGTCAATTAAAGTCCAAAATGATAGAAATGTTATCGTACGTTGGCATGGTCAGGTACAAAAAAGCTAACGAAAAAATATAACAAGAGTCTTAGGCTGCTTGCAAACGGACGCAACGTTGGCCGACAACTCCCAACATTAACGGATGTTATATGTTGCGTCCGTTTGCACACCCTGTTGCATGTTGTTGGATGTTGTTACGCAAAGTTTGAAACCGGTCAAACTTTTAGCCCCGTGTAAACGGACGCAACATTGTTTGATAGTTGTTGCGTCCGTTTGCACGCAGCCTAACGGGTTTCATAACCATTCCTGTGATAAAATGAAGTAAATTACTTTGGGAAGCCTCCCAAACAGGCGCCTTAAGCCACCTACGTGAGAGACTACTTAGGAGGGGGCTTTTGAAGTGTTACGACTCGTTTGAGTCTTACATCTGTTAAAACTGTAAGTGTATAAAGAGGGGCATTTAACTGGCAGCATGAGTTAGCTTGTAAACAAGAAAAACAGATGGCGCGAAGAAATATTCCTCGTCCTGCTACACAGACCAACCCGGGACTCACTTGTACCAGTTCCAGTTGTCTATTAAAGCTATTAACGTCAAAAACCAACGGCTTTTGTAACTATACTTCTACTTGACGGTAAATCTTCTAAGAGTGGTTCATTGTTTTAAAGATCTTAGAGACTCCTTATGGTTACGTCTAATATACAGAACGACGTTACTGAACGTAGACTAGAAGCTTTCATTCTTAAATATGGTGCAATCGGTAGCTAGTTAAGAATACGTATGTTTGAGTATGGGGAACCAGATAATTTTTATTACGGAACTTGACTGTCCTCTACACTTGAATCTTTCTCCTCTCCACACAAATTATAGTTGTCTCTAATAACATAACTGATTTAGCTTCACCAGATCACGACTCGTATATCTCGTTCCACTAAAAACACCCTCCCTACATTTCACCACGTACAGCCCCCGCATTCCCTTTCTCACAACTTGAACCACTCCAAAGTTGAATAAAAAAATTGCACTTCACGTCTTAAAGAAACAGCACACGTTTACATTGGTCATAACCATTAGTTTCTGAGCGGGCACAATCTATGACGTCAGATGGTAACTGAGTAGTAGAGGGGAGGGGGTGGTGGTGGTGGTGGGTGGGGAGGGGGTCAAAATTCGCTCACCTTGTACGCATTTGTGACTCCCTCTCTAAATTATAGAAGTGGGTATGTAAAAAAAAAAAACGTTTAATGACGGGTCTCTCGGTAAACAAGTTAAAATATTGTTTCTCTTGAACCTCGATGTTTTTCGTGGCTCTTGATTTTCTACTGGCGTATATTAGACTTGATGTTTTTTATGCCGACATCTGAGTTAACATTACCTTACTATATACTGATTTCAGCTCTCCGGTAGACCGTGTCCCCGTGACTGAGCTATCCTTTAGCTAAAGGGAGAATGGTGATTGCATGGACTCGATTTTTTATCAACTGACTGCGAGCCTGTTTGTTAGAACGTGAAGCAAAGTAGATTGGTGACAACAACTGAGCATCTGAAAGCTTGAGGGCTTTCTAATATTGAGACATACATTTTAATCATAAGGGTTTGTCGGCCACAACTGCATAAATTATTTATTATTTTGGGGAAGGATGCCTGTAGGGGGAAACTTAATTCCATTCTAAAGAAGACAACCTTACAATGGCTAAAGGAAATGAAGATTAGCTTAATGAGTGAGTGAAAATATAACGATTAATTTCTAGCGCAAAAGTGCTTACACAATGCCAGCACTTACAAAAAAACTAAGACTGTGAGATGACATATTGCAGCGATCCTGTCGGAAATAAAGCGATGACAAAACCAATATTTAAAACTTTTTAACAGGTGATCTTAAGATGACAGTAAAAACGCGGCAACGATGCCAGCAGGGAACGCCTGACTAACGAGCAAAATCTGTTGTAATTTATTGTTCGTGACTTTCATGGCCCTTAGATTCCGCACATTTGAAGTTTGACACGTATATAACAGGTCTTTTTAAAAGTTTTGTTTCTCTTTTTTTTGTGAGGACAATAATACACTTTTTTAATACTCATTACAAATATAATATTTTAACTTTGATCAGCACACACGTAAAAAAAAACTTTAGTTCGATGATGCTCCACTGACAAAAAAAAGTCAGAAAAGTGATGCCAAGTGCTCCGTTTGTATTCACTTCGTAAAAATGTCAAGTAGAGGATGGTCAAAAGCTATGCTAAGTGGAAAATTTGTGTGAATTTTGTTTCCTAAAACATGGGCGAATTTATGCATGCTGTCTTCAATTTATATAACAGTAAGAAAAACATTGCCCAGTAATTATTTTTGCTAGAAAACGACGGAGGTCAATACAACGCACCGAGGCGGTATACAATAAACGCAACAAACAGGGGCACCCAACGAGAATATAGTTCAAACTGGCCACATAAACATAGCATTGTTAAACGTATTTTAGTATTTAAACGGTAGATATAGGCATATTTTTATCCCCTTAAAAGTTTTCACCTGTTCGGATTTCCTAGCTGAAAGTCTAGTGATCCGAAAATTATAGGGATTAAAACTTACCTTTCGAAAGAAACAGCCAGAAAAAATGCTCCCGAAAATTCTAGGTGACTTTTTTAGGGTAAAAATCCGTTAAAAATGGACAATTATACCAATTTTTAGATGTTCGAAAATCCTAGGAGAGGCAGGCAAGTAGGAAAATTTTACAACAAATGTTCCGAAAATTCTAGATCTCAAATCGTCTTCCGAACGCTCCGAAAATTGACTTTGGGTGCCCCTGAACAAAGACGAACAAAAGATAAAATTACATACGTATACTGACAGTTTAAAAGTAGGTCATTTTTGAGTTTTTATATGCGTTCTTTTAGTGATATGGACCAACAATTATTTCCAGACGCAATTTATGTTATCAAATGCTTTATACATTGAACTAGAAAATTTTATAGATTAAAAACATCATCCGTTCAAGGTCACAGCATAATGGGATATAAACTAAAATACGAAGTTTTCACCTGCTTGCCGTTGCCGGTGCCCCGCCTTTTGATGACTTTTTGTGATGGAGATATTTCTGACATTTTTGAGGTATATTTTGTGATGTAGCCTATAATACTCGCAAAAGATTACTGTAAATTAAGTTTATCATTGTCCAAAAATTTACGAACTAAACTCAACGAGCGCAACAAGACAAGTATTTTTTTCAAAACCTTGTGACATCCCAGGCAAAAGTCTGTAACGGGCTAATTGCTGTTCCAAGACCAATAAAACGCAAGCGCGGTTACTGTACTGATAGGAAACGGTTAGACAAGCCGTTTAAATCGTTGCCCTAGTGTTTTTCCTGCATAAGCGAGGTCAGTATACCGTATTTATTCGATTAGCCGCCCCTGGTGCCTATTAAATTTTTGGACTTTGAGAGTGGGTGCTTATTCGAGGCGGGGCGCTCATTAAATTTTCAACATTTTCAGCAAGTGTAGTATGTTTATTTTGTAACAAAACAATAAATGGTATTAACAAAACGCGAAGATGTAACAAAGCAAGGTTTCTGTAAAATGCTCTGCAGAAAACTCCGTCTTCGGGGAAGTCTCTTACTAGTACTTATTCAATTTTGGGGGAGGGGTGGGGTTGGGTTGGGGGTGGGCGCCTTATTGAGTTTGAGTGGGAGTGGGATGGGAAGGAGGTGGGGTGGGGTGGGCGCTTATTCGAGGTGGGCGCTAATTCGAGGTTGGGCGCTTATTCGAATAAATGCGGTAACTAAAGCGGGCAACATGCATCAGGCTTAAAGAACAAGTATCCCAATAGCACATTGTGAGCACTTTTTCGGGGCTGGCGCGGGAGATGGGCTGCCATTTTGATAAAGCTTAGAAGATTTTCCAACCGATCCCCAACTTCGTCCTAGCTTTTTAGAAATGACCCCCCACCCATAATTTACACACATTGTGAAAATGAGCCCCCCCCCCCCCCCCACGAATATTCTAGCTACAAATCGAGCCGAAGTTCACCTTATACTTCTAGTCTGCAGTCGTGTTTGTAAGATCGGCGTTGACTATTCACAACTGTCACATTCAGTTTTTGACGCTATACAGTTCGTCACTGCTTTGTAATACTTTCATGAAATGTTATTAAAATGACCCCCCAGGTAACGGTTTCGTCTCTGAAACTGACCCCCCTAAAACCAATAGAGATTTTGAAAATGACCCCCCCCCCCCCCCACCCCAAACAAATGGCCGGCCCTCCCGACTACTACGACTAGCCCCTTAAAAAATTAATACAACTGGAAATATTGAGTGACTAAGGCGCTCCCGCATAGACAGGTTCACTGGACCAAGAAACCCTTGACACATTTCCGGCCGGTGGAATCGAAACAGCAGGTCACTCGAGCGCCGGATTATTCTATGTACATGTAAAAAGGACAATCGCTCTCGCTGCAAAAGTCTGGTCTAGGTTCTTCGCTTGTTGCGGAAGAAACTGAACCAGCGAGGGCCAAGAGGGCTGAGAAAACAGCCGACATTTCGCGACACTACTACTTGTTTTTTTTTTTACACGAAAAAGGACATCTGATGACGTGACACTATTCAGATGTAGGTGGTGTTTCTGATTGGTTAACAGCAAATTCCCTCGTGGCTCGACCAATCAGAAGCACTACCCAGTCTATCCAAATCTGGATTCAGATAATGATTCGTGATCAGTGTGGAATTTCTGCGCTCGTTCCTGCGGCGCCGCAAAATTTCGACCGTTTTCTCAGGCTAAGTACTAAGTAGAGAGATCACCGGGGAGTATGTAGATTTCTGCTTAAAAATCAACGCGGCGGTGACCAGTGAACATGGCCCCTCGAGCAGTTCGACCAGTTTGCAGCACAGTAAAGTGGCTTTCGAACTAATTATAAACTGAAGCTCTGTAACTGTTGCCATATGTTTTTTCCCTCATGTTACACTTGTCTAGATTTTCAACATTCGTACAACGATCTGATTCACCTGAATGAGAACTGATTCAAATAAGAGACTTGCAAAACGTTTCTGTATCCACGAAAAAAGGCGAAAAAACAGTCTGTAGGTTAAAGCCTGACAAGTTTATGTAATAATCATTTAAATTATGATCTTTTATTTTACAGAATACTTGACACTATAGAGTTCCAATTCCGGAAGAATGGTCAGTTATGGTTTATGCTATTCAAACTTGTGTTATAAAAAATTTAGGGGAAGAAATTGTTTCTTCAGGGGTAAATCTAATTTTAACCAATCAACCTGACGGCCAAGATGATGCTGATTCTACGCTAAAGACAAACGACAGCTGAAGTTGTCAAAGTTTCATCATTTTCCAAAAATATAACGTGCTCGCATTCGACAGCTATAAATTAAATTGCTGCTTAATTTTGGTTTTAAGTGGAAACATTCGGTAGTTCTCAGCTTCCATATCCGGCAGCAGTGGTTATCAGTTCACAAGAGTTATGACATGTTATTTCAATCTTATTACATTCATTGATTATGTCAGCTTCAGATCACTTATCATACATGGAATGACACTTTCAGGATACTAAATACGCTGAGTTGTTCTAATTAATCATTTTTTTGCCAGATGTGCTGGGTAGTGGCACAATTTAACCATCGTTAAACGAGTAAATGCGACTGGACTTTTCCGAAAGAAAACGAAACATAACAAAAATAACAAAAGCAAGACTGCGATAACAACAATTGATGTCGACGTCGACTAAGGTAAGGCTATTCATTACCAGTATGAACCGCTTGGTTAAAAACGCATGATTTTTCCGGTGATCATTCTAAGACAGCTCCGAGTATTGAGTGATACGGTGTCGCTCTTTTATCAGGTAGTGAGAAACACACTTCGCAACAAATTAGTTGAAGTCAAAGGTAAAGCGAATTCGAAGTAAGCCGTTGCTTTAAAGTCTTGAATGGAAACATGACTGATGTACATGTTCCACCAAGAAGTACAGCACTGATAGTGGTCGAATCTGTGGCGTCCACAGCGCTTGTTATCCTCGCGATAATTGGCAACTTTCTCATCCTTGTTGCACTTTATCGTAACCCTCATCTTCGCAACTCTACAAATATTTACATCGCAGCACTGGCGGTCACCGATCTCTTGAATGCTTGTATCCCTGGAACTCTGTTTGTCAGCACACTGGTCATGGGAAGACTTATGTTCAGTTTAAGCGCATGTCGCCTTAGCGGCTTCTTGGTGCACTTTCTGACTTATGTCTCCATGGCGACGATGACGTTAACCGCAGTGAACAGGTATTCTTTACATAATCTGGAGTAGTGCGGGCGAGGGATCGTGGGATAGGTTTGAGAGAACAGTTCAGCTGAGTTTTCTTGGGGTCACACTTCTCCCAGAACGTTGAGTTTATGCAACGCACCTAGAGAAATACTTAGCAGTTAAAAATATATCCGTGTTCTCAGATCAGTTTGTGCTGCCGTTCTCGAAAGACTTAATTTTCCCCCACACGAGCACACAATCAGATTTTGCAGCACTTTTCAAAAGTAGGGCATAACAAATCGCACCCCCAACTCCGAATAACTATGAGCCTAACTAAGTTTTTAAGTTGATTGTCCGTGACCGCAACAGTTTAGATAGTTTCAACAGCAGACGTTTATAGAGGGCTAACCCCTAGGCTGACGAAAGGATATCCTATATTCTTGACCAAACCATCTGATCTCTAGCTATACCCTGTCTGTGCCCTATCTCAGACTGAAGCTAGAATTGAAAGCCCGTTTGCTACCCTTCACGACGGCATATACCTACAACGCCCTTATAGGACAGTATCCTCCCCTCCCCACCCCACCCCATCGCCTAAAAAAAGGAAGCAAGCGGTGAAATCACTAACAACTCTTCATTTGTTTCAGGTACGTTCGAGTTGTTAAGCCGCAACATTATAAGAAAATGTTCAGCCAAAGACATTCCTTTCTTATGCTGGCTGGTCTGTGGTTTCTCATCGCCTTGTTGAGTCTATCTCCTAAAGTCGTTGGTGTTGGAGAATTCAACTTCGATCCTGCCAAGTCGATTTGTGCCTATACTTTTAAAAGCCAAGGGGTGGAGACAGGCCTTACGCTAGTTATTGTGTTAATTCTAGTGATCTTTTGCTTGTCGCTTGTATGCTTTTGTTATTACCACGTTTCCAAAACGATCCGTGAACATAACGCAGGGATTTTAACGTCTCTGAGTGATGCGAGTGTTCAAGAGATTAATCTGTCCAAAGTACTATTTATTTTGGTGTTTGCTTTCGCCCTTTGCTGGCTTCCAACCTTTGGGCTTATCTTTATCATTAGGGTCATCCTAAACAAGGCCCCACACGCATTAGGTGTAGTGGTACCTTTCCTTTTCCAAATGTCTAGCGCTGTGAACCCCTTCATATATGGTGCCTTGAGTCCACCCTTTCAACGTGAATTTCGCCGTCTTTTGACGTTGCGCGGTGCACATCGCAATGCGCATGCACCAAAGACTGCTGTAGCCCCGAAGCCTCTTGAAGCAGTCAAAAGCGGATGATGATGTTAGTGAACTCGAAGGGAGCAATACCGGATATAAACACAAGATCTCCAGCTACCTCTTTGACGAAATGGCCACGCTTGAGTGTAACCTTGAATAAAACGAGAGACTACTCGCACTAGCATTTCTTAACACAGAGAACAAGCTTGTAGGGATACCAACGACTGTTTTCTGTAAAGCATCTGTTTGCTTATGGAGAAGCAAATATTGCCTAGAATTTTCTATTGCTTGAGGACGACTAAAAATATCTAGATGACTGTGCCACTTATGTACAACTTTCTAAACTTTTCTAAAAAATTCCCTATGTTTTTCTGAAGTTTGATTTTTCATATTTCACTACCCAGGTCATAGACTGTTTTTCGTAGAAAAAGGAAACCTCAAATTTTCGAATTAAAAAATGTGATGGAGAGAGGAATCAGAAAAATTATCGCTTTCGTAAAATGTCAAATTGCCTCTAAAATTTTCGGGAAAATAATACTGAAGCCCTTGTAATTTTGAAACGACTCAAGTTCCCGGATAGAAATTTTATAGCCCCGCTTAGAATGGGTAGCCTAAGGTGTTTTCAACGTATTTAGGAGGAAATCGTCTTGTTGCGTGCCCCTGACGCTTGGTTACAAGGGAGCTTAACAATTTCATTTTCTTAGCTACGTTTTCACTGCCGTGGTCGTAGTGGTTGCTTAAGGTCCCTATAGACCAGGGTAGACCGTAAATACTGAGCCAGACAACAGCAGTAAGTTTGCAAAGCAAAAAGAGCAATTCAATATTATATATATTTTTGAAAATGGATCACTGTGTTTTCTTGAATTGCAATTAGTTTTTGAAGGCATATCAGATTATTGTTTATTTTCGTAATATAATCATAAGCAGTGCCTGCCAAATTGCAGCAAAAACCTTGTACGATGGGGTACGATCAACCTGGCGCAACCTTGGATCTAAAAGATCGATATCATTTAAAATAATGTAAAAAAATTTGACTTGCCAAACAACCTGAGAAAATTATATTAGTTACCGATATTTCGGGTGGCCAATACCGTGACCCTGATCGCGGATTTATAGAAATATATGTTGTAGTAAAAACAATGATCATTCTCTGTGTTGTTACAGATCAAGGTTCATCACGTTCACAGTGTTTTGATTCCAAGAGTGTCAAGGGTCTTAGCCTTATGTTTATGGATAATGTGCGCATCCTGGCGACTTCTTCCTTCACAGAGTCACGTTCATTATAAAGTTTTTATGGGAATGAGTAGCATACGGGTTTCAATGTGGCTTTTCTCAGAATACTGTTATGAAACTGCTTTACGGTCCCGATATATAGGGAGCCAGAAAATTGAAGAAAACAACCTTGTTCCCAGGGAGCTTTAGCAACGACGTGGCGACGACAGCGAGAACATCAAAAAAGCAGTTATGTAGGAGCTGCTCGTAAGGTGTCTCCTAATTGGTCCCTGGAAACGATGACATGTCATTCTTCCCATTGTTTTAGTATTGTTTGGGGTTAGGGAAACGTGACCCCAAAAATGCAATAGGCTTATTAAGCAACCAACAACTTTGCACGTGCAGCACGCGTTTTTGTACATTTCTCTACCGCCTCGATCTGCAAGACTGCAACGTGAAAATGCCTAATTTCACCTTTTATGGAGGACGTACACAAGCGACGACGAATTTTTCTTTCTCTTTCGAAACTTTAGTGCAGTCACCAAGAAATCAACTCCAGGGAAATTCGCCCACTTTTGACATTTCAAGCGAATTGGAATAAACGAGAAAAAGTCTGAAAAGAATTCCTAGAGCCATTCACACGATTTTCTGGAGCGTAATTTTTCACATTTCACTCTCCAGGTTAAGCTATATTTCTTAGGAAAAGGAAACCTAAAGTTTTCGTATTCCAAAAGTTTTTGATGGAGAGAGGAATCGGAAAATTTTCATTTATTTCCGTTTAGGGTAGATAAAGCTAAAGCCCTTGTACTACTCGACTCAGGTTGACCTAAGATGACCGAGCAGATACAAACTTTACAGTGCCACTTAGAATTCATTTATAGTGATCTAAAAGTAATATAGATAGCATAAAAGCAAGGAGGAAGCCGTCTTTGGGTGTCCCTGTGTTAAACAGTTGCTTTGAATGCGTGCTGCAATGGTCACGAGGAAAGCAGCGATTGTTATTGTTTTGCTCGCATGATAAGCGATGAAATTTCACGTGCTTTGAACTGGCGTGACCACTTGAGAGATCAACAGGATTATTTAAATCCAAAATTGTTCAAAGGGGCATCGTTCAAAGTGGAAACGTGCAGACGTTAATAAACTCGACTCATTACAGAAATTTAGGCAGCTAAAGGCAACCGAGGTCCTGAAGTTAGTTTGTGAGGTGGGTAGAAATTGTTTTGTCAGCTGAACTGATCTACAGAGAGACTTTTCACGTCACTGGTCATAGACGAACGATCATGTGAGATCTTTTGAGATCTATAGGCCGCATAAACTTCGCCAACCACACCACTCAAACATGCACCTGACATTTGTAAAACCTTAGAAAGGTACGTTTTGAGATTTTCGTTCGATGTTTTGTAGGAACATTCAGGTCGCTTATTGAGGGGGCATTGGGGTTTTGCGGTTTTTGCTATTTTTTAGATAGGTTTTTGTTGCAAAAGACTTCGGTTTTTCGGTTTTGGTGGCCATTGCGGTTTGCGAATTTTTCGTTTTTTAGCATCTGGTTTTCGGTTTTCGTGAAAAATACTAGCGGTTTTTCGGTTTTGGTACCCGATGTGGTTTTTTGGTTTTTCCTATTTTGGGTCGATTTGAGCAGCACTTGATCTCGAATAGCAGCGAAACGCCAAAGTTATTTAGAGGAATGCGTGACAAAATAAATGTCATGGTAGAGGATCAAGCGTCTCCCTCGACGCCCGGCGAGACTTTGACCTCGCAGACCAGGGCGACCATTTGGTCAGTTTGCGAGCTATGGCTTCCAACGTGCCTCCCGCGCCAGCAACGGAAGAAGCAATTGTGGATTGTGTTGCGTTTTTTTACGAGGAGGGGAAAGGCGGCGAGAATTTTCGAAAGAAAAACAAGTTTAAATGTAAAGTGAAAGGGGAAGAGAGAAGCCTGCAGTGTTTGGTATTTACATTACAATCACTATAGTTTATCCCATACATAAAGCTCGTTTACGACTCTTCCAAAATAATATTCGAAGAGAAAATTACAAATTTCAAAGCGCATCTGCTACAGAGGGGTTACCCAGAGGATCTTATTAACAAAACCATCTCAGAGGTGAACTTCAAAGACAGGAAACTAGCCCTTCAACAGAAACCAAAGACAAAGCAACGAATCTTGCCTTTTGTCACACAATACCAACCATCAGCGCCAAACCTTAAACAAATTCTCATGAAAAACTGGCATTTAATAGAACAACAACCATTACTGAGCGGATCTACAAAATACCGCCCCTCGTATCTTATAAAAGAGGGCGGTCGCTCAAAGACATACTCGTGAGAGCCAAACTATAAAAAGGCTATTTTGAACACGCGCTGGGGAGTCGTGTAGGTCTGTCAACCCCATTTTACAAATTCTCCTAAGTTAACTAGGCTCCATAACTAGCGGCTTTTCGGAAATTGAGTCGCAAAGTCTGAGGCTCGAGAGAGCGGCAGAAACAAAGCCTATGATTTAAGCAGACATAAAAAGATACGAAGGCTTCAGACAAAGTCCATGACATTCACAAATACTTTGGTGAAATTAGTGTTAGTTTAGTTTGCTCTGTATGCCCCACTTGTCACCATTGTATCGGTTTTTGACGGTTTTGTATGCGGTTTTCGGTTTTGGCCGAATTTTTTTGCGGTTTCTAATATACCCCAATGCCCCCCTCCTTATTTGTTCGCAGTGAAAATTTTTGTCATTTATCTGTTTTTTCTTGCATGACATATTGTACGAATAAAATATTCACGCTGATTAGTTTAGACCGCCTGCTTCGACTCACATCTGCAATCGATCAGGATTATGGTACACTCCCTTAATTCCTCTTGGGCTCTATATGGATATGTATATGCAGTATTTAGTTAATAGTCAAACAACCCCTTCCTCCTTTGTGAGCGAATTTGTAGAGATGTAAAATAAGCGACATTAACTGTTATTATTTCAAATATGTACCAAAAGCCTCCAACGCATTCGTCAGGCGTTCCTACCCCACGTTGGGCTAGGGAGGGGTGGGTGACGAGCCAAAAGAATGTGTGCGTGGTAGGCTAATCCTTGTACAATTGCGAGTCAGTTGTCACTGAGATGTGTCAGCACGCCACCAACCTGATGGAGCAAGGGGCGAAAAATAGATGGTAGGCAGGTAGGTAGATAAATAGGTAGGTAGATTTTTCAAAAGATTTCGCAACACGCTCAGGCCTAACAACACTTGGTTGGTTTTCATGGTCCACACATAACAGCTAAAGGTTTGTGTACAATTGCGAGTCAGGTTTCACTGAGATGTGTCAGCACGCAACCAGTGTGATGGGACAAGGAGACAAGACTAGATGGTAGGTAGATAGGTAGTTTAAAAAAGATTTAGAAACACGCTTAGCCCTAACAACACTTGGTTGGTTTTCACGGAGGGCGTATCCACATATGACAGCTAAAGGTTAAGACCAATATTACACTACTAGACAAAAAATTATTACAGATCTACTTATATAAAGATAAACAGCTTGGCACTGACCATCCTACGTATTTATAATAGGAAGGGGGCTTCCGTATCGAGCACTGACTGTTGTAATTAGGGTCAAGCACTGACAATACTGATCAGGGTTAACTTGGCACTGAAAATAGAGATAAGGGCTATATATAAGCACTAACCTTTACACAGAAATTAGTGTTGGGGCTAAGCACTGCCAAATTAGGGTTAAGCACGGACTCGAAACGGTTCACTACGCTCCGGATCCGATTCTTGAATGAAGAGAACAACACTTCATGGACATTTGCAATCATTTGCTGACTGTAGACGGGGCTTCAGGAGCCCGCGAGCAAGCGTTTCCGCGCTAGTTCGTCACGAAAAAAAGGGAAGAGAGCAAAAAAGAGAAATGAAGGGGGAGATGGAGGGAAGACAAGGAAAACATTCCTCTTTTCCCAACCCTCTACTTCCTCCCTGTCCCTCTCTCTAACTTTTTCGCAATAACTCGATCGGAAGAAAACGTTCGCTACGCAAGCTAGGGTGCAACTTACGAATATGATCCACATCAGAGGTTATCTTTACGATGAGTTCGATGGCATCATAAGAAATTATGAAGATATAAATTCACTATTTTCACATTGTCTTTTACGCAGCGTGTTTACCTCCCAGAATTTTGCATAAGCATTGTTTTCAATTCCTCCTGGGACGACTTTAATACCCAGGATGCCAAGAGAAGATACTAACTATGAAGTGAAATTTTGCCAAGAAAGTTTTTTGAGTCCGTTTGGAAGATACATTATCCAAAACTGAAGTAAGTACTAGGGGAGAAATTTAATGTCCATCGGGGGCCGCTATAGGCAGACTTTTATTATGCATCAGGCAAAGGGAACGAAACGTAATAACAATTACATAAATTTTCGCCTGCAGGGAAAGAAGCTTTAAAAGTAGACGTCTCGTGGTTAGGCCAACGGAGAGAGAAGCTAATGGCTCCACGAGATAATATGAATGGCGAGAATTTTTAACATGTAAATTGTAGATAAAAAGACGTTTAGAAAAAAGGTCAGAAAAGAAACAACCTACTTAAATATTGCGTTAATTCTTCAAAAAATTAAACAAAAAACCAGTCAGGAAACTTTACTGATTTAAAATTCACCTTTCATGTCACGATGATGTGTACCTGCTGATAAAAAAAATCACGAGTGAAGAGCATGTTTAATCTAGGCGTATGAAAGGATTACTCAGTATTGAGGCGTAAGGGACCTTCTTCGACGACGGTACCGGCAACAAGAACGACCAAAATAAGCAAAACAACAATTTTGTACGTGCATCACGCTTTTTTGTACATTTCTTTGCCTTCACTGCTCGAATAGGACGTGAAGAATGTCTAATTTCACGTTTTATGAAGGACATAAACAAGCAACGACGAAATTTTTGAAGTTGAATAGTGTTCTTGGGAATTAACTACAGGAGAGTTTGCCTACATTTGAAAAAGTAAACGAGTTGGAATAATCGCGATGGAGATTGAAAGAACGCGAGTTGATATTTTCGGCGAAGTTTTCGCCGCCGCCGTCCTCGGATTAAGGGAACGTATACAGTTTGCGACGTTATATAAGACCTTGGGAAAGTGTGGTACAATGTATACCGTAATGTTACAGAGTCAGTCCCATTCAGCAAGACACACACGAGCTACTAACGTACACCTTAGTTCATACAAGATTAAAATCAAGTCATACTCGACCATTGCCTCAGCCACGCAATATTTCATGTACGAGGCTGATTCATAGAATATTCAGTGCTTGCCACCCAACTGTTTTATGTTGTCACAGTAAGGTATTTTGTATTGCTTTTTATACAGATAACCACTGAACTACTCTGAATTTCATCCTTCAGTCAAGCAATGTACATCGTTGTGTTTTTAAACTCTGAGTTTCGCAAGAACAACCCTAAATGTGCTCAAACAATTGTGAGAAGAGTCTGCTGCGAGGGACACTGTATCACGTTGTTTGGTGAGTTCAATCAAAATTTGTCATTTCATACTGTTCACCATTTTCAGTTTGCATCCTCAAAAACGAAGACAGGAATGCCGGGGGTGATTGAACTGTTAATAGCTGCACCTGAGGATTCTATTTTCTCGAAGATTTTTGGGCAACGCCACGAGGCTGGTAACGCAGTTTCGAACTTTGAGACCGTAGACTTCTCACGATTTTGCTATAACTCGTATAAAAACAGTCTCGTCAAAGGCTCCATTTGCTTTTTCGTGTTACAAAATTGCTTAAATTTTGGCTTTCAACACTATTTGGAATGAAAAGCTTTAGCAGACTATTACAAAACTTAAAAGCGACCGAGACAATGAGCCAGGGAAGAAAGGATAAAGAAGAAAGGAAAACGAGCGCAGTGATAGCTAGTCTGCGAGCAAGCTCTCTCTCCCAACCCTCCATGCACTGACCCATTGATTGCTACTGGCGTCTTCTCCAATTTCAATTCTGAGTTTCTGTGTTAGTCAAATTTCGAGCCACTTCTTGCCATCTTAATTATTGCAAACGCCCGTAAGGCTAACAAGGAAAGCAACCAGTTTTAAAAACTAACATGTTGTACGTTATTTCTGTCCAGCGTCGACGCCCAAGGGTCGATTGTTTCCAGTGCTGGAGGAACCTCGTTCCCAGTTCACCTCATGCTTTGGTCAGAAACCTGCTGAACTGGTCCAAGACAGGATTTCCAAGTCAGACGCTATCATCTTGCTAACTGATAAACCTGTTTATGAAATCCCTCGAGACTTGCAGTCTGTGAAAGAACATTGTAACGGACACGTGTATTTATGGTGCTGGTACGGGGTTCACTGTGCCTTGCTCGGTGGAACAGTCAACAATAAAAAAGTAGCGATACAACTGAGAGCGCTACTAGAAGATTCTGATAATTTGCTCGTTGGAAGTATCTTACCACGCCCATGCAACTTTGAGAAAATGTACAAAGTTGATCCGATGCTTGAGACTGGAGAACCTTGTGTGACTTGATCACGTGTGGATAAAACGCACTGGACAACAAAAGAAAGGGGGTACACGTCTCGTGGTTGGACCAACTGACAGAAAAGCGAATTGTTCCAAATTGTTGTAAAAGCTGTGATTCTGGATAATCAAAAGGGCGTCGTAGGAGAATGTGAGGGCAAACAAGAAGTGCTCTGCAAGTCACAAAACTTAAACCAACGATTAACATTTATCTAGTAATACTTCTGAAGAAGAAAAGGGTACTTGTGAAAAACACGAGCGTGTATTGGGAATCGGAGAATTCGCTTAACGCGGAATGTATGGGAAGCGCAAAGCAGTGCATTGGGACAAGAAGTGACTCCCCTTTTGAGCCTGGCAGAAGAGATTCCTTCAAAGAAGACTTTCCGAGCACTTATTGATCGTCAAATGATTTGTGGTTATTTCTGCTCATAACCCGTTTGATTTTCGGTTTACAGATGCTTAGAAATTCATGAAAAGGTTCTCGAATCAAAGTTTTTCATACAATGTATCCACAGTCAATCAGAAAAAGAATTGTTTCCTTTAACACATCCATTCCTTAAAGGCTACTTTATTACGTCACCAAATGTATTGTAGCAGTAGATATGACACTGCGACTTGGCAGGCAGTTCGTCTTGTTACGAGACCATATCATTTTAATAACAAAATTAATGTAAATATAGTAAGATTCTGTTATTAAAATAAATCACAGCCGTTTATTGGAATTCATACTGTTACTTTGTTACTTTGTTGTTCAAACGATGGATAGCGCTATCCACCGGAAAAATCACTATCCAATGGATAAGTATTACAAAAACTAATTGCGTTATGCAGTGGATAGTGATTTATCCAGTAGATAGCGCTATCCAACGTTTAAGCAACTGGGGCCAGGGGGATAATAACTACAATATTGTTACGATTTACACCTAAAAGTGTGTTATTTCCAAACTAACGCCCTAATTCTAAGCAATTGAAATTGCCAATTCTGTTTCTTCTAGTCATCGCTCCAGCCCTACCCTACGAGGAAGCTCTCCATTAGGGGGAGTCCCGAGAAGTCACGCGAGAGTAGCACAAGAAAGGAGACGCGAGTGCGAGGGGCTGACTCGCGCGTTATCTCGCGGCTCGCTTCCCTCGCCATATCAGATGGACTTGCTCACATGCAACTCCAGCCGGGAGCAGGCAAAGGGTACATTACACTAACATTTGAAAAGGCGGTAGGTTATGGGACAGTCAAGTGAAGAGCGCACAATCAAACAAAGTAAAAACTGTGAATAAAAGCACAAGTAGAATGAGGAGGGGTGTGCTTCACACACATAACAAGGACTTCAAACATGTGCCCTTCGCGCGAGGGTTCTCGAAAGTGCTCCTCGTAAACCGGCGCCGATATGCAAGATAACAAGTGGTTATCAGAACAGACATAAAAAGTTGCCTGTATAGAGGTTTACATTGAATTTATTTGGAATGATCTAAATTGCATATATCTAGTAATATAGTATCTTTTTATGCAATATTTCATATAAAATTTGTGATTAAGAAAATATATTGAAACAATTGTACATTATTTATTAACTGGGGCATCAATCGAGCAGACGAACTATCCGCCTTAAAAAGGAAAACTTTATAGTGCCTTCGGCGAGGCAATCAAAAGTTTCACTGAAAACATAACGAATCTAAAAGTGTCTAAACAAACTTCATTCATAAATGGTTGCTTTTACCCTTACATTAAAAAAATAGGGTTGTAATTATGTCATTTCGCGCCCTTTGTGCGACTGAGCACGAAAAGAATGATAGGAAGATAACGATATTGACGTCACAGAGAGCTACTTACAGCAGAGTTAATAGTAATAATGCAATTGATTGACAAGGTAAACGCTTTATGATTGGCTAAGAATCTCCCGCCAATTTTTCAGCCTATTAGGAGTAAAACTAAAACTACTGACATCCCGGTCGCGCGCATTTTCCCGCGCTTGACCCGGTTACATTTTTGATGCGATCTAATTGGTTCATTTGTGTCAACGTCTGTAGTGATTGGCCACAGGATCATCATTTGTTTTCCCGCCAGTTCTATTCCTAAGATAAACAGCCCTGGAGATACGTTTCATCGATTGTGGTTTTGGTAGTGTTCGTTTCGTTTTGTACGACCGTCGATTAACGAAACTCGGTCATTCCTCCCAAGGGCTTACATCGGTATCTATCGCTAAGCAGTTATATGCGGCGTAACGAATCTTCTCTTCTGCTACTTTGGCGCTGCAATTCAAAAGAACAGTTGCATTTAAAAGGCTTGCCTTGACAAATCAAAGGCTATTGTTGCTGCGTTGGGGGTCTGCATAATTAGTTTTCCATTGATCAAATTTTCCGTATTCTGTTCATTTAAGTTTTTTGATAGACTGCTAGCAGTCCCTCGGGCGAGCATGGGACGTAAAGGAACCCACACTAGTGCTCGAAGAATAAAAGGTTTTTCTTCGGTGGTGTTATCCACCGCTACCTCTGTTATCACCTCACGCGTCAATCATATCATTGGCCGGTAACAACCGTTTCCGCTACTTGTCGAATTCGCTACATCCTAGTTCGCAACTTTTTCGCTACATATTATTTTCTCTACGTCATTGAAAATAATTCTTTAATCCAACTAGAAAAAAAAAGTTTTAATATCTTGCCTCTCCGAAGTTGTAAGTTTTGGCAATAAGCAGCGAATCCAGCATATGGGTAGCGAACTCGAACGTAGTGAAGACAAGTAGCGAAACCAGCCTGAGGTTACAGTAAGCTCATAGAACCATAGCAGCAACCAGTGAGGTCATTGTTTGGTGACGTCCGCGCTTACTATAAATGTGCAGTACAGCATAAAGACAACAGATACTGCTGTCATCACATCCACGATATTACATTAAAAAGACACACAGTTGCTTTTGTAATTCGAACCCTCACCCCCCCCCCCCCCCTCCCAACCCCCGCCCCCTCCCTTCACTCTCTGCAATGGCGTGAAGTGCATCCTCATGTTACATACCTTGAATATTCCGGTAGAAACAGAGTACTAGAACACGTGGCTGCTTCAGGTAAAGAATCCATTTTAATTGAACTAAAATGAGATAAAATTAACAATAAACTCATGATTTGGTGACGACACTTTCCTGCAGTCTGTGTATTCGAGGGAAGGGGGCGTCTGTACGCTGACTACTTTCCTCTAACGCTTATTTCCTTTCACTACGAGTCATGGAGTTTACTAAACTTACTGTTGCTTATGCAGATGTATACTGCAATTCTAACTTTCGAGTCCGTGGTTGAAATCCTGTGAAGTGACTATTCATATGAAACATTTGATCATATTCACATGTATTTTGCGCAATATAAATGTTAAATTATTATTATTATTATTATTAAACCTCTCTGTCAGAGCTTTCACGGGTCAACGTTTGTTTTTTAGTATCTCACAAGCTACTATTTTAGTAAAATACAACTAGTGGTCTATCATCAATGCTGCGTTCTGATTGGTTGAGCTACTACTAGGCTATATGTTATAGCCCATTAGTAGCGCAAAGCGCGGGCTTTTTGGCGCCAAAAAAGGCTTTAACAAGCTGAAACTTTTTTATTCTCGATATTTTTGACCAACTAGTTGGATTTTACTAAAACAATTATTCCTCTCGCCCTCATGGCCTCTGAGTCAATAGCCCATTCGGCCTTTGGCCTCATGGGCTATTGACTCAGAGCCCATTCGGGCTTGAGGAATAATTGTTAAATATTTTTTTTGTTCGATGTGGTTTGTAGTGGATTTTCTTCACCTTCTTCCTGGGCAGATGAAAAGCGGTGCTGGAAGTCTCCTTCTTCCCGTCACGAAACGAAGAAAACGGCTACGATCATCTGGGAAAAAAATAAGAACATGCAAAAAAATTGTGAAGTAAAGTGTTGTGTTAGCCTCAACAACTTTCTGGTGGGGCAATACATCATTCAGTTATGAGAACAACATTACACATTGATTACTTACACTCGAATGTTTCTGAAAATTTCGTAGAATTCTAAGGTTGCTAGGTGAGATCACTGGACAACGTCTAAGTTATTAAGGCGTTGAGTGGGGTTTCTGGTGGCAAGCTCGCGAACTTCTGCTGATTTTTATGTTGAATACAGGTGATCTTTCTATAAACTTGTCTACATCAACATTTTAGATTTTCGCTCCCGAAAATCACGAGTCTCCTATTACATCCATAGTAGAAACTTTGTTAACAAATAAAAATAGGGAAGGAGCTTACCGTTTGTAAAATTTTCAAGTGCCTTCCAAAGAAACTTCACACGCTTGTCATTTTCGGAAATATCTTCATATTGCACTACAAAAGAAAAACAACAAAGACTTAGAAGACAGAAACATGTCTTCTTGCACAAACAAAATTGATAGTAGTGAGCCGGATTAAGGGGGGCGGGGGTCTCTTTCAATTCAAACCCTGACTACTGCGATACTGGTGTATTTCATATTCAACATTTCATCACCGATTTAATGACCATCTCCCAGCTGGATTGCCAGCTTAATTGGTTAGAGCGCTGCACCGGTATCGCAGAGGCCCGGCAAGCCTAGCCTGCGCGCAGACGAAATTAAACCCTGGTTAACTCCGTCTGCGAAACAGCGCCGAAATCCTTGTTCTAGACTTCCAGCTGTGTACCCAGATTTGAGTACGCGCCACGATTGGCCAGTTAAAAAAGGCCTTTGTTTTGTTTGTCGTGATCGCCAATTAGGTTGAAGGGAAATTCGAAACGCACTTCCGGTAATTCGTTGAGTCCGTTGGTGGTCCAGAACAAGGATCTCTGCGCTGCTTCGCAGACGGTACTAATCAGAGTATTTTTATCGTCTGCACGAAGGCTAGGCAAGCCTGGATTTTTTCGGGCTTTCTTTTTACAACTTCATAAGTTGCGTCTTCAACTGCGATGATCGTCTTCGCATTTATTAGTTATTGTCATACTTACTACATTTCTTCAATGCTTCAACCGTAAGCTCAGGGTCACCACAGACTCTCCTTTCCAGTTCTTGCCAAGTGAGAAGGTCGAGCACAGCCTGGGAAAGAACTTTAAGCAAGCCTCGTCTAATTGCCTCGATCTGAAAAGAAAAAGACAGCTCGCAGTGGTCATTTTACGAACTGAGAAAAACCAACTGCAAGTATAATTCTTAAATACAAGCTGAAAGTGAAGGATATTTTTTGATTTTCGAATCCTTCCAGTCTGACCCGATACATCAAAATGAAGTAGGCGAAACTGTTTCGCTAAAAGAGGGCTTGATACAAGAATTTGGCTGCGGGAACTCGTAACGTCATCGGCTGTTAAACAGTAGATAGGCATGGTAATGGAGGTAAGAACTCGGTTACAGTTGAATATTGCTTGTAGGCGAAGATAGAAGTAAACAGTTTTCAGAAGAATCGTTAGCTTGCGAACAAACTCTCAGGGGAAATAATTCCCCCTTCCACCTTCCTTTTGCCACTCCCTGACTTGTTAGCGCTTTCTCCACTTCTCTTCGTCCTACCCCTCCCACAAGAAAGCCTGTCCACAGGCTAACCGCAGTCGGTTATGGGAATTTGCATACCTGTGCTTTTCCTTCAGCCATCCTACAGTTTCGCACCAGCCTGATGTACTCGGTTCTTTCTTCATAATCAACGAACTTGTCAGCTCCTCCAGGTACAAGGTTTATTAAAGTGTTATCACTTAAAACCTGTCATTCAAAAGAAAAAACAACAACTCAACCCAAAACAATCACTTTATGGAGATTTGGTCGGTCAGTACATTCAGTCTTTTTGATAGATTGACTGTTGATCAGTTAGTAAAATGATGAAATATTCTGTCTGTCTGTCTGTCTCTCAGTCGGTCGGACAGTTAGTTACTCAGTTAGTTTGTCAGACCATCAATCAATCAGTCAGGCAGTCTGTTCACCAGTTATTCAATCAGTCAGTTTGTTGGTCAGTCAGTCAATCAGCCAGTAAGTGGTTAGTCAGTCAGGCCATTAGTCAGTCAGTCTGTCTGTCTATCAGTTAGTCAATCAGTAAGTCAGAGTTGGTCATTGGGTTGGTGGGTTGGTCGGTCGGTCGGTCGGTCGGTCGGTCCGTCAGTCAGTCAGTTGGTCAATCAGTCAGTATGCCTGAGTCAAATATCAGAATAAAGATTGGTATTTTCCCCTACCGTCGTGTAAGTGAGGACTCCTCCAAATTTCATATTAAATGAATCTTTATCTATTGACTCTAGTGATTCAAGTAACTTGACCTGGTGGCATGGAAGGAAGTAAACAAGTAGATAATAACAATAATACAACACCTTTCCATGCATGCAAAAAAAGCCTGGTTTCATTTATCTGGGTTAAACACCAACAGTTTCTGTTTACTTACATCCATACACATGTAACTAAACAATTCTGTACACACACTAGTGTGCTACACAGCTGTTTTTAGTGTCATCACGCAACACTGGGCAGCAGCATTGCGTGACCGCACTAAAAAACGTCTGTGTAGCAGACTATACAGTCACACACCTGAGCCAAATCTACCGTCATGAAGTCACGAGACCAGGTGACCTTCTCACCAACAAGCTGTCGCCAGACAAATGAGGGAAGTGAAAGAACCTTGAAAGACATTATAACAACACAGTTAGCCCTCTTCGTTTGTGAAGTGTACTTAGTATTTCAAACTCCCTTCATTTCCCCTCCATTTTTGCTTTTGTATAGTAAGAGTAACAAATCTGTATGCCCTAAACATGAAGGTACTGACAAAAATATTTTATTTGAGTGGTCAGACCATACACGAGCAATTCCATCCACAGATTCAAAAGTTGGAAACGCAGGACTTTTTTGATAACTGATTCTGGGATTGAAAATGAAGATTTACATTTTGCCGGTCACAAGGTCAACTTCATGAGGAAAACCAGAGACTACTTCATACCAGATGTTCTTTGCTGCTTCTTAGGCATGCCCCCATTAACATGCCAATCCATTCAAACTTGCTAAACTGCTTACACGAAGGGTTAGGTACATATGCATCTCTGTTCACGTTTGAAGAATCATGAAGCTAAGAAACAAAGAGAGTGGAGAGTTAGGTGCTTAACACACAAAATTTAATGCTGTTACTTGAAAAGGTTTTCCTCTTGTTATGGAAAAAAAAAACACAATATATTTGAGTGTCAATGTATTTAGCACAAAGGTGCTAATTTGGGACACAATTTTATGTCTCCAGCTGGAGACGGGACCACCATTTAACACGGTTATCTGAGACATGCCAAGGTAGTCACTTGCAGTGCAAAGGGAATACCTTCATTTCTCAGTTATTTTAAGACCTGAGTATTGGTCCAGTCCCAGGAATCAAACCCACATCCTTCCGCTCCGCAGTCAAGCTCACTAACAAATGAACTAATCCTACCATGAATATAGTTACAATTTACAGTTGGCTAACTACTAATGCATTAATATTAGTCTGTCTGTACTTTGAAGCAGAACAGCCACATTAACGCCTTTATGTAAATCATTTAAATCCTAATATTGAGGGAAAGAACTTCATTTCTAAGTATAGCACCCAACGACCCAATCAGAAAACAGATTCTGTTCACAAGAGTTTTAACATTCTTTTGCTGATATTAAGACCAGCCTCACAAACCTCATTAATGGGTCAAAAATACGTTTTGGTTTACCTGATTGGGGCTGCGAACAAAGAAAGGCAGAGGTATAGGAACATCAGTGGAACTTGGACAAAGCTCTTCAGCAACATCTGCTAAGGAGTCTCTAAACCCACCACCTGAAAGATTACAGTACTGTTAGTGTCAAATGTTCCTAAAATAATCTTCTGAAAGAAGATGGTGCTGCGTGCAAGTATAATTACGTGCCTTTGCCACCCTTTCCCCACACCTGGTCCTTGAGGCAAGCACAAGGTAGTGGAGTATAATAAGTATGGCAAAGTGTCCATAAACTCAACCTTAAAATGACAACACATGGTCAAAGGCTGACTAACCTTGATCAATGATTCCCTCAGACAAAAATTTACACTCCCACCATTGGTCATATCGAGAAGACCACCTACAAAACGATGATTCAGGAAAATTTACTGATTTTTCATTTGCTTGAGTAATCCTGTGGGAATACTGAGAAAGTATAATGTAAATTGCAGAGGAGAGATACACCTGTACCCTACCTGTAATCCAGCTTTACCCCACATTTTTCTTGCTTCAAACCTTCATAAAGCTGAAGGGAAAATGAGAGTAATAAAATGATCAAAGAAATACACCCATTGAAAAACTGGTAAACACTGCAAGTAAATCTTCTAGACACTGGGACCTGAGCTTATACAAGCATGAATGTACTTTTACTGGCATTTAGTAAAAGGCTAAATCGTAAAAACACTGTATAGTTCTTGAGTAAAATAATAACTTGATAAGCTAAAATGGGATAGTACTCAATCTATGTAAAACTTTGTCCTGGGCTAAAGGCTGTCTTAGTCCCAGTACCCCCTCATGTGTGATATTAAGAAGCCTAAGCAACAATGATGGCCACAGCAACGAGAACACAAAGGTAAAAAAGCAATAGGTTTGGATTCTTGGCAAAACAACAGTTTTGTACATTTCTTTGCTGTTGTTGCACAACTATGAGGTGAAACTGCCTAACTTTACGTTTTGTGGAGGACAAGAACTCAAGACAACAATCCTCTTTTTTTTTTTCTGAACTTTGATACAGTCCTTCAGAATTCAACTCTAGAAAATTTGCCAACATTTGAGGAATTGAACAAAATGGAATACGTGTGATTAAGTTTGAAGCAGCTCAAACACACTTTTTAAGTGATGTTTTCGTAGCCGTAGCCATTGTTGTTGCTTAAGTCCCTATTCAGACCAACATCACAACTACTGATACCACCCGGAAATGGAATTCAGATTAACCCTTTAAGCTGCAATATCCACATACAAATTCTCCAAACTGATCTCCATACATTTCCTTAAAGAATTAGCTGAGAGAATTTGTTCAAAGATCAAAGTATTTTCTCTTGGGTGATCATTTTATTGATTCTCATAACTTATCTCTTTACAGTGTATGGATAATTGTAAGGAGAAAATTGATCTTGGACACTATTGGGACTTAAAGGGTTAAAGGGTACTTGGAATGAGGATCCAAGTTGCCGCTAAAAAACTGCTAGATTCTTTTGTACTATTTGCCTTGTGCGTGCTTGTGATATGAAGGGAGAATATACATGTAAGATGGAATGCTAACCTGATTAAATATTGAGTATTTAGCATCTGGATCTTGTGTTGGATCTGCTCTGTGTTCAGCAGCTGAGCGTCTGTTAATGAACAACTTTGGCATGTGTGCCGGAGGGCTAGGAATTTAATTAGGAAAAACTAGGATTTCACATCTGCATTTTAATGATGTACATGTCCAGTAATGTCATTCCTCTTGGATGGAATGTCATGCTTAACCAGTATGTTATTCTTCAAAGTTGGAGGCTGTGTATTACAGCAAAAAACACCATACCTGGATTGAGATTCTCTGATGACTTTGTCAATCAACATGGTTCTGTGCTTTGACAAGGGAAGAAGCTGACGAATAGCCTAAATCAGAAATAACAAAATAATATATGTGATGTTACAGTAATTAATAAAAGATGCACATGCTGAGTATCAGATGATGTTTAATCAAGGCCCTGCCAGAGAATGGCAACATGGCCTAAATAGCAGCAACAGCTTGGAAAACAAAATATTATGCAACTGGTAAAAATACTGCTGTTACTGTATACTAAACTAACTATCTTGCAAGTAAGTGTACTACGTGCTGGAACCCATCTATTTAAAAGAGCATCACATCCTACCATGCCAACCTGATTTCAGAACAAACAAACTGTGTTTACACATGAAAGTGAGCATATGCAACTGAACTGTGGGAGAAAGATTTAACACATGAAGGATCACCCCAGATCATGATCTTTCACCTGCTAAACTGTCTTAATGACGACATAAATTTTACCCTAAAACACTGCCATCACACATTTCCAAAACCCAATGTGGACCTTCCTCTGGTGGAATTTCTGCGGCAAAAACTAATGCGTGTAATACCTCTAAGTCTTTAAATGATCCAGCTGAGTAGTTCCAAGACGGCAGTAAATAGTGTAAAACACTGTCCAGCAGCTCGGTAAATCTAAAAAGAAATATACTCTAACTATTACAATCACTGATTTTCTTTCATGTTTTTCGACTTTTATCTCATTTGAGCACAGTTTACCTGAGCAAAGCTTGTGCTCTTCTGTATAGTAGGGCTGGATCAACAGCATCTAGTTTAGGAAACCTATAATAATGACATAGTTGACAGCGAGTATAATAAATTATTATTATAATGAGGGTTAAAACTAGCTCCCACTAGCTCCCACCACCTCCCTCCCTGATTTTTTTTTATTGAGACTTAGTTATATATATTTTACATACCTACATGTACTTTCATTTTTACCTATATTACACATGTATAAATTACATTACGTAGATAGTCTTGATGAATGTAAAGCTACTCCACAGAAAAGTCAACAATAAACTGTTATCATTATCTTTTATTTCTACACAAATATTTAAATGGCCTTCAAAAACAACACATTTGCTGCAAATTTATTGTCATTCTCTTTCTACTTCTCATTTTGATAAATTTGTTAGTTTGAAGTAAGAATGTACAAAATGAGGAAGAAACATTATTTTATTTGAGCATTCTCTTTTTGGCAGCGTGCAAAGAGAGTAGTGTCCGATAGCCCAGGGCTAGTGGATTTTGCTATCGGGCCAGTGAATACTGTTCTTAACTTGCCCAACAGGCAAGTTGAGTTTTTTTGAGGAATTCAAATTACAGAATAACTGTGAAATCAATTCTGCTCATCAAAATGTTTTGGGGCTAGTTGAAATGACATTTGGGCTAGTGTATGCTAGCTTCAGCTTGTCCGAATGGCAAGCTTTAAAAAATTAATGACTTTCTTTGCACCCTGGTTGGTTTAGCCTCACACTAAACTCCTCAAACAATTTAAGTTACATTCATTTGCATCTTTTAACTTATGGCTTTAGAAACCTTAAGAGATTCCAATAACCATCCATAGAGGAAGTATATATTCACATTATTTCTTTTTCAAATATTCACATATTAAGTATCAACAATGTAAATTCACATATCAACAAAAAATTAATACAACTGAAAAATTTATCAATACCTTACAAGTTCAGAAGAGGTAAATAAATCTTTGTTAAGCCCTGGTTCTCTTTCACTCTCTGTGATTAACTTGATGCTATGAATGCGGGTATCTATGCCCTCATCTATCAACAAATATGAGGCACATAAGGACGTAAATAAATCTGTTAAAGCCAAAAGGATTTTCTTAACTAGTGTTTGGGGGTGATTTTCAGACTATTGTCTACAGATCTGTGCTGGCAAAGTCATTAAAAATGGATTAAATGAAGCAGACATTTTGGAGCCTACCCTTGCACTCTTTAATTCTGATTTGAATTATGCTATAATATTGACCCACTCCTTTTGCTACACACACATCTCCAGAAACAGTTCTGTAGGAAAAAGTAACAAAAAAATTCCAATTAAACAAGAAGAGTGATTGAGTGATCACAGTTAAAATCTCAAAATCTGAATTGAAAATTTTACATCTAGTACTCAATTGTAAATGAAACAAAAAATTATAGATAACAACTTACGATTCAATAAAAACTTCACCGATTTCTTTCAAGCTTGACTGTGAATCACCACCCATTACAACAACATGATGAGGCATGTAGTTATCATCTTTGGCATCAACACCAATGAAAAGTTGTCTAAAAACAATGAAAACAATGGAGTGATGTGTAGAATATTGGATGGATGAATGCTAAAAAAATGCTGCCCGAGTGTTCAACTGGCAAAGAACCCACCAACAGAGCAACAGATTGTGATTTAATACTCAGCTGGACTAACAGTTAGGTTGACAACAAATGTGCTGGCTCTAACATGAATGGCGAATTATAGAGCTAGAGTCGTGAAACCAAAATATAATGGCCATCTTGAGATTAAAATGTAAGTGGTCATTGTAGAAAAATTAAAATAAGAGGGATGGTGAAGTTTCACAATTTTTTTAGAGAAAGTTTTGAAACAATTCATCTACTGGGACAAGGATAAATGGCCTTTGCAAGGTGGTAGTTAGTCAAGGTTTGACTATAATAATAATTATTCATACTCCAGAACAAGGAATAATAATGAAGGTTTCAATTTGATGTGTACACTTACTAACCTTATAACAGTGCCTGGTCTCATTAAAAGTTTAATCCAATGTCTGCCTTGACTGCCATCTGTTTCCCAGAAAGTATCTGGATCACCATCTGTCAAGGAATCTTTGGATTCCTCTTCCTTCAATTCCACAAAAACACAGCAATATTTTCAGTGTACCTGTATGCTATTAAACTTCTTTTAAACTATTTTGTTTAAATTCAAATATTACATTCCAATCACTTAATCTTTATCAGCAACTGCATTCAACTGACTGTTAAGATGACAACTGACCGATGTTATCTCAGGAATAATCATAGAGCCAGAAGGTCTACATCCTTGTTGTGATTCCATGATTTCTACCTCACTCAGCATTTAATGGCATGATATTCAGAGGTTATATTATCATTATGTTATGTGGGTTGATTATGCAGGGCCTCTGATATTACACGATGGTGTGATTTCGCACAAATGACCTCAAATCGCATCCAATCACACAATTAAGGAAAATAGCATAATTCGAAGAAATAATTGTTAAATTCAAGTAAAGTAAACAATGAATTTTAACTTTAATCAAACATTTTCCCAATCTTAATGTAATTTAAGGTGATTTACCACTAAATAAATCCTTGCCAGCCATCTGAAACCTTCAATCGCAGTATCTGGGAGACAAGCAGTGTGGTCAGAGGTGTAACGGCGTAATGTAATATCGAACAAGTGTCCTTTTTTCTTTCTTCCTATTTGTTTTCTTTCCCGGGTCAAAATAATTGGACAAATTTAACTATTTTGTTTTAAAATGGATGTTTTATTATTAGCTTACATTCAAATTGCCTGTTAAACAACATTAAATTGATTTTTCTCCTTTCAAACCTGGTAAAACAATGTTAATTAGCTCTGAAAAAAATCGCTTTATTTTTCGCACACTAGTCCTATCTTATCGCACAATTTCTGATTTTTATCACACCCTATCAGAGGCCCTGATTGTGTGTCCTGCTTTTTTTGTTTGTTTGTTTAGTTTTGTTGAGGTTGTTGTTCTACAGTGTTCAAAACCAGCAGCAGATTACTGGATCATGCACCTTTAGTGCAACATCTGAACTCCTTTTGTCCATTAAAAAATCTCCAACATGCATGCAAATACAATGACAGACTTACAGAAGACACTTGAATAGACTCAACATATCTACTGATATTCCCAAGAGATGCTTCATGTTTATTAACATGTTCAGCCATAAATTTGGCTAGCTCTTCATCTGCATCTAGACTCCACTTTAATGGAGGAGAGCTCAGTTGATGCATAGCTTCTTTGTCTGCAAACCTCTCAATGGAAGGTGGGTCAGTAATTCTGAGGGCATAACAGATTTCCACTGCATCTTGCCAACTAAAGGGGATACAACAATATGACAGACCATCTACACTGTAGCTCCTCTAAATTGTCAGTATCACTGCATTTTCTATTGTTTCCCTAAGACAGAATTTGATAGGTAGGTGGGTTGGTTGGAATGTAGGTAGTTATATAGGTAAATAAGTAGGTAGGTAGGTATGTAGGTACATAGGCAGATAGGTTGGTGGGTGAATGAGTGGTTGAGTGAGTGCTTGGATGGATGGGTGGGTAAGTAGAAAGGCTGGTAGTTAAATAGGTAGGTAGGTAGGTCGGTGGGTTGGTGGGTGGTTGGATGGATAATTGGGTAGGTAGGTAAGTACAAGGGTAAGTGTACAAACCCATTTGAGTTAAAAAGACGCTTGGGTAGCCTGCTCCAGACTTTCAGATAGTAAAAAGTAGCCTGAAGTAAAACAGGGCATGGAAAAAATGAAAACAAGTGTGGAAGAGAGAGGAGAGAGATGGAAGGGAGGAAATACTGCTCTCCCCAGTCCCACCTGTATTTTTCCTCACTTTTTTTACTTTCTGCCGCTTCTTACTACAGTGGCGGATCCAGACCTCCAGATAAAGGGGGGCCCGGTCTCCAAAAAATTTTTTTCGGCTCTTTGGGCCTCAGTTTTGTCTAAAAATAAGTGGCGGGGGAGGGGGGGGAGGGGGGCGAGGGGGGCAGGCCCCACCCCTGGATCCCCCACTGTACTATATGAATGCTTGAAACAGTCTAGGGCTTGTTGTTGTTAGTAGTAGATGGTATCAAAAATTAAAGGAGCTGTGTCACGAAACTCAGCAAAATTAGGAAATTACAAAATGCCCGTTAAATTAAGAGAAACATGAAAATAACCGCTCAAAACTTTAAAGGAAGGTTAAAATAACACAACAGAAACAACAGATGCCACGGATGGGCAAAACTGAAGAAGATTGAAACGGACTGAAACTAGGATTTTTGAAAACTGTTCAGCCTAACAGTTTTTCAAAGTTGATCCCTGCTGCTTGCAACTTCAAAAATAATGCTCAGGAGACGTATGTTTGTCTCGGATCTCTGATTTTGTCATGTACATGCAATTTCTTTACTTAATACTTTAAATTCCATAGCGATTGAGGGTGAGTAATTGGAAATTTAAACAAAATGAACTGGACTGCCGTGACACAGCCCCTTTAAACAGAATGCCAGTTTGTCAATGGTTCTACAGATAGCCTGCGTACAGACATCCAGTATCTACTGTCCAAATTCAAAGTCCAATATTATTTCAATAACATTAATAACAGACAATTGTATTAGAAAGGATTGGTAACTAGATCTGCAACAGCAACCAACCTGCGTCATGTCAATGCTGTCTTAGGGCCTCCCTGAATTATGGTTCCTGCAGTTATGTACATACTTTACCTTTTAATAGCCTTATTTTTTTCTTTGGACGATGGCTTGACATCTACAGGTTTTAAATAAGGAGTACCTACGCCATGCTTGGCATCATAAGGTACAGAAAGAACCCAGCCTTCTTTGACTTGTTTACCAGAACAGTACTTCTGCAATGATTTCTGCAGACAAAAAAAATAGTCCGTATTATAATTATATTGAATGGCTTAGATAAAAAAGGACAAGGTTAAAACTAGAATTCCGTTCCTCTAATGACTAAAGATGTCTACGAAAACAATGTCTATACTATTGAGATTTTTAATTAATCAATCCCGGGGGTACATAAAATAATGTAAGCTAATAACAACTCCCACACCTGACAAAGTTTTATCCAAGACCCATCATTGTTAAAAAATTCATCTCCTGATGCAAACACCTGAAGATTAGAGGCAGAAGGCAGTTCTCCCACGCATTGTGCGTCTTTGTGTGGCTTTTTTCGTACGGACAATGACGAAGGATTCCTGCTTTCTTCTCTGCCGTACTCCACTTCCGACGAGACAAAACAGAGCGGTAGTGGTAAGCTCTTTCCTTGTTCAATGCGCTTTATACTCTCTAGAAGACACCTTATCCGGGCAAGGCGTCTTCTAGCTGGATCATTCTTCATTTTTTGCAAATTTAAAGAGGGAAGAGTATCTTTAAATACTTGAATAAGCGGCCATTTTTAACAAGATGGCGCGACTGCTGGGTAACCAAACCTCAGGGCAGAACGAAGAAGACTGGGTCGAGTTTCCTCAGTAAATTGCGGTGGGACGGGGGGGAGGGGTGGTAGGGGAAGAAAAGCGCGCGCGAAAGAGAAAAGTTAGGGTTAAGGTTAGGGTTCGGCGCCTGACATACTACGTAGTACTGAGAAACGTCATTTAGGTTTGATCGTGTTGTTCGAACTTTGACTTAGAAACCGCCACAACACTGTCGCCAAGGGTTCGGTAACTCATTTGAAAAACATTTACCAGGCTTGTGTTCAAACACCTCGAACCTCCCTTCTTGAAAAAGGGCCCTCGTACAGTTTCATGGGGGGGGGGGGGGGGGGGGGCACATTGGCCCTAATCAGGCAATTTCTACTATTGCACACCCCGTTAGCAACCTCGTACCCAGGGCGCTTTTCTCTTTTCCTGCCCCACCTCCAAACCTTCATCACCAGATGAAACACCGCGAAGAGACAGTGAAGCGAGTTCAAAATACGACGCGCAGAGGAGTATTTTTGACGAACTTCGAGGTGTTTCATCTATTGATGAAACACTGTGTCGAATGCTTTATATTACTTCTCCAACAAAATTCTTTTAGAAAGAGAAATTAAGGATACAAAAATGAGCAGTTTTTCATCTGATCTCCAAACACTCGTTAAACATCAACTTCCGTTGTATTTTATTTGTGAATTATTAATGAGTTTGAGAAAGTTACTGTCTATCCAACAGACATTAACGCAAACAAGAACAGGAGAATGATCTCATATATTTCATGATGGCGACAGTGAGCTATAATGACACGGTCGGCAGAAAAACAATACTTTTGTCCACGCACCTTATCAAAACAATTTTACAATGCCTATGCATTTTCTTACAGTTCACATTATAAAAGAAATATACCAACCAGTACTACGAGGGCAACTTTGAAAAACAAAGCAACGTTTAACAATTTTCAATAATATGTCTGACATTCGGTATAACTAAGCCACGCAGAGAAAAGAAACGATTAACACCCTGTACGAGAACAACCTAGTACCAATCCTGCATGAGTTCTATACTAAATTAATTCGCTCTTAAAGAATCGAACAATAAGCCCAAGAGTTGGAACGTAGTTGAGGCATACTACTTTTCCACTTTAGTTTCCATCCGGGTTTCCAACCCAAGGGTAATGGGGTGGGCATGCTGGGGCGCATGTGCTCATCAAGCGTTGTCGCTCGGCATAGTAACATTCTTTGCACTGGCTAGCAGGGCAGGGAGGAGGGGCTGGGGTGTCGCATTTCCAGGGTTTAAAGTCTTCGATCTTGTCCAGCGTTGTTGGGTTTTTTATCCACTCAAGACCCTGGGAAACTGTCACAATCCACACGTCCCCCATCGTAGTCAATTTCCTCAGAAAGGCCTTGGTTCCTATCGGAAAAAAAAAAGAATCAGTGTTTATGAAATTGAAATAATCATTTTCACTTAGTGTCAATTACTAATGTGGGCTTTCTGTGGAGTGCTCAAGTCAAAATCTTCAGCACTTTTTTGGCCATTTCATTTGGCTCCAAACCTGCAAGACTTTTGAGTCTCTTGAGCCTGAATCATCTTTGTGCCACTGGGTCACCGTAGGCTCAAAAATTCCACTGAATTGTTTTGGAACTGAAATGATGGTAGAGCATTGAAAGCCAAAAACTGTGCATAACGCTTATGCTCATATTTGTGAAAAAATTCGTAAAAGCATCGCGAGGCTACGTAAACTTTTCGTTGCCCCGGATTCTGGAATTCTGGAGATGTTTGCTTCTGGATAAGCAAGAATCCTGGAGTTTGGAATACGGAATTTAGCTCGACAAGGATTCCGGATTTTAATTTACACTGACAAAGAATCCGGAATCTCAGTAGAGCGTGGAATCCAGAATCCGTGACTATCTTGAATTACCTTACGTAAGACGAGCTACAATAGCGCTTTGCAGTGGCGGATCCAGGGGCCCCCACTTATTTGTAGACCAAACTGAGGCCCGAAGGGCCGAAACAAATTTTTTTTGGAGACGGAGCCCTTCCCCCCCTAATCTAAGGATCTGGATGACCGCCCCCCCTATCTCAAGGCCTGGATCCGCCACAGCATTGTTGACTAAATTAAGAAATTGATGTACAATGATCTTTGCCAATAGCTGCCAATGTAGCTATCCTTGCAACCACCCAAGAAAGCCCACACATATGTAAAACTAACCTTCAAGGTACATGCTATTCTCAAGCCATTCTGCCGAAAGCAGCATGAAGAATGGCGCCCTGTTGGTAGTGTAGTGCAATTGGAAATTGGAGTCAAACAGTTCGATGACTTCTTCCATTGAAGCAGGCGGTGTACAGGAAGCAACGAAATTACAGAGTTTTCCTTTTGTATCGTAATAATCAACTAACGGTATTTCCCACAAACCTGGAAAAGAATCTGAAGGGAGACAGCAAATAAAGAAAAAAATCAGTGTTCATAAGTGCTTTTCTACTATCCAGGTTATGTCTACCAATCATCCGTCCATTCAGTCATCTATTCATCTATCCATCCCATCCATCCATCCATCCATCCATTCCTCCTTCCTTTATTTTCATTCATTCATTCTTTCGTTCGTTCTTTCATTTATTGGTCCATCCATCCATCCAGCCATTAATTCATTTATACATTCATATATCTATTTTATTTACTCACTCTTTCGTGCAATCATTCACCATCAATTCTGTCTTGACTTTCTAATGATTCCTTGCCCCTCCCCACCTCCTCCCCCTACCAATAGCAAACTTCCTCTACATCCGCCTGTAAAGGAGCTCATTTGTCCGACTTGCTTCATCAAATAAAGATACTATATACCTGTTGGGCAGGGCTGGATTTCGCAGTCCTGCGTTGAGCGATAGTCAAGTGTGTATGGCCACATGGGTGGATTAATAAACCATTGTGTTGGCATTGAAGACTCATACAAGAATCCCAAATCCTTAAGTACTTTAAACTCCGTGTTTCCACCCACTTGGATGTACGGAACTCGGTAACCCTTCACATCTTCAGCCTTCACGTTTCCCCATTTCCGCAGAATCTCTTTCATCCCTCCTATTTCCTCTTTCTGTTCTTCCGCAGTAGCGTTTGCCCACCATGATATAGGAAGCCGTCGGGAGATTGAATTGTCAGCGATTTCGTGACGTTGACTGTAAAGATTTTGAACCTCACAATAATTGGTGTACTCATGAGAAACAAAGAATGTTCCCGAAATATCGCATTCGTTTGGGTTCTTCAAGCTTCCATCAAAGAGCTTCTCGTAGTCGAAAAAATCAGCGGCATTGATGGCAGCATTAGTGGTTACGAAGACAATCTGAGGAATGGAGGACACGGACAACTTACCAGGGATTTCAGTACCACTGCAGAAGCAATCAGGAAGTTTGCAAATGTCTGGGTCGCAGGGTTTTGCGGGGTCACCAAGAACGACTGATTGCAAAAAAAGATTAAGTACGAGACCAAATGAAACAGCAATGTTCAATGAAGACATCGCGACTTCCACCAAGATAATGTGTTCTGCGTCCAGACTTGTCTTAAGCTTTATAGCATATTTTCCGCTACCCCTCTTAATTTGGTTGACAGAGGTTACGACATCTTTCTAAGAAACTTATAATTAGCCCAGGTTACTGAAGGTTAAGCCGGGCTCTGAAAACTGCTGAACTGAGCAACTTTAGTTTTTAGACGCCACTAGATCTTTGTTGGTTTCGGTGTTGTTTTTGGTGTTGCTATCTGTCAATTTTGTCTCACTTTATTGCACCATTTTTCTTTTTCCACAAAGAAAAGCAACCGAACATTTTTTTCAGTCCGTCTCAGCTCAATATTCGAAATAGAAGGTGGAAGCCTGGGTACAAGCCGGAAGTGACGGTTTTCACCATCCATTTTTCCTTTTTTTGTGTCTGTTCGTGTCTGTTATCAACCTGTAACTTAATATATTTTCAGAGTATTCTTCCAAAATATTTTTTGTTTTTGTTTTTTTTTATTTCTGCAAATGATTATCAGTTTTCCTGCGTGGACCGATAGAGACCAGAGACGTCCTTGGAGAGCCGTAACAAAGCGTGTGATTGCGGTACGCTGCAAAGGAAAACGGCAAGGTAAAAGAGAAGAGTAAAGGTGGAGCCACCGACCTGCCATTATTATACTTGCCAGCTTTGGCTTTTACCCGAGAAAGCCAGGATTTTGTAATAAAGGACCCAAACAGATCCGAAGACGTTCCGAATATTTCCCAAAATGTTCTCAATTGAGTTCCGAAGTTCTCAAGAAAATAATAATCTTCCATATGGAATCCTAAAATAGCAGATGACATTTCACAAGGTCGTTTCTTTCCTTGCATTGATTCTAGGTTAGTTTACTTTATATATTTCTCGAAATGTGTCAGCTAATAGCTCAAAGCGTAAGATTCACACACTAAAGCAGGGTGCGCGTGATACGCATTGTACTCAATCGCTGAAAATAGCATGTTACAAAAGTACAAAATTCCTGAGACCGGGACGATTCCCCAGATCATCGTCTATTTTCACTTCTCAGTGTCACGTCATGCCTGGTGGAGTTAACAAACATTATCGTGTCTTGGTGTCTAAGTTACTTTTACTAAGCACTCACATATTTTGAGTAAAAATAGTAATTGAACCAAAGATAAACATTGGCCTCGTTTGGAAGGAAAATAGCTTATTGGTTGGAACTTTCTACCTCCAGAATATATAATCCCCCCCCCCCCCCTCCCTGCTGAGACCTTCCGGAAGGACCTTAACGTGACATACTTGCCTTTGGCATCACGCACGCAAATTTTACCCGGAAACAAGGGAACAAATTATGACATTTTCCATTTTTTTACTCAGTATATAAACAGGACAAGTAAGTGCTTGTTCTGTGTGGATGAACTGTTTTACTTGAAGCAAAGAAGAGCATCGCAGAAGTCAAAAATAGAGCGGAATGATGAATCGGCCAGCAAATGCCGCATTAGCTTTACTCCTGCTTTATGTAAGTGGTACAACTGGAGCAGCAGTAAAGCGTCGAAGTCTTGGACCAGCCCAACCGTGCTCGCCAGATGTTTGCAAGCTCCCAGATTGTCGGTGTAGCGGCACAGACATACCTGGAAAGTTGCAGAGAGAAAAAGTACCCCAGATGATCATGTTGTCTTTCGACGATGCCGTCAACGGACAGGTAAGTTGATCAAATTCTCTGCAGGGGTTTTTTAATACGAAAGGTGCATGCAAGACACTGATTGCTCAAGTTTTATCCGTCGCAGGTTGCCAATCGTTGTTGTCGTTTAGTCTCTCAAATTCGGCGGACGGAAAAAATCTAGCTATTAAAGAAAGAAAACATCTCCGTGTGAATAGTCTCTGGAAATTTTTAATCGAGTATTTATTTTGTTTTTATTCAAAACGCTTGCTTTCAACGGTACTGGTGAGTTTATTGACACCGCCGGGCTCATTCTTTTCTTGACATCCTGACCCGTAACTAAGATGTAATCACGTTCCAGATTCCCTTCTCACTAAGCAATTTGCATAATTTGTTTCGTTGGCGAGACTTCGTGTCGAGTTCGTGAGTCCGTTCTTTTTTGAATCTTGTTTTCCCGGCGTGTGTACTGATTTGCCGTACACATAGTGCTTTCGATCTCCGGATCGATGCAGGTGTTCGAAATGGAGCGAAAGGGGGAAATAGGAGCAAAGGGCGCTCTAGGAGGAAATAACGCTCCTTCCTAACATCGGCCCTCTACGCCCCCACCCACCTGATCAGATGGCACCACAGGAAGCCCAAGCGCAATATAAGGAAAAACTGTTTGAATGCGGAGGAAAACGCAACGCGTAAATAAAACTGACTGGTTCCTCTTGCCGGATCTCTAATTAAAGAGATGCTGTAGCCAGACGTCATTTGATGTGTTAAATGAAACAAAACTGAATGCAAGACTGGCACTACGGCAAAATTTCGGCTAACAACATTAGCCTTCCTCAGCTGGGCCAGAGCTATATCGAGAGAAAATATTTTTTAACGGCCCCCAAATTGCAATATTAGGGTTTACATAGGAAATTAACTTACGACAAATGTATAAACTAAGACAGATAAAAGTTATCAATAAAGTGTAAATTTTGTTACCTGGTGTCTCCGGCCGTCTTTCTCCTGAGCGTAGCACAGAAACGCGCTATTGGCCATCAAACCTGCTTCTAAAATTGCTCTAAGGTCCTTCAAATTTCATGTGAAAAATACATGTGATTAAAGTTTACCTTGGGCTTAATTTAGTTTCATTTTGTTACAGGTCAATCTCTATTATGAAATCCTAGGCCTGTTTGGGGATGGAGAACTACGAAATCCAAACGGATGCAGTGCAACAGCGACTTTCTTCGTCTCACATGAGTATACACAATACGAAATGGTACAAGCACTTTACCATAACAGACACGACATTGCAGACCACACTATCTCGCACAGGACACCAACTTCGTGGTGGAAATCGGCTAACTACAGCGAGTTGAATGACGAAATAGCCGGACAGAAGGAGATACTTCGGAAGTGGGGCCAAGTCGAAACGGAAGACGTCGTAGGGTTCCGTGCTCCGTTTCTACAGATCGGAGGAAATACCATGTTTCAAGTTCTTTATGATAACCACTTCCTCTACGATTCGTCCATGCCAACGGAGCAGTTTATCAACCCTCCCATGTGGCCGTACACCCTGGAATATCGTTCAACACAGGAATGTGTTATTCCGCCTTGCCCGACTGGTAAGTCAGTTTCAACCCCAAATATGGGGCGTTTGCTCATGATGTAATGGCAGCCATTTTGGCGTACCCAAACAGGTCATCCAGTCGAAAGAATTTGCTGAAAATCAGAGCCACTTTTTCTAAAAGAAAGATTTCATAGTTTAATTACACTAACATGGCCTCATGAAGTTATGTGCAGGTCATTTTTGCCCAGTCCCTAGGCCTCTAAACTTCGCAGCGGTTGGTCCGTTTCGGATCGAAAAATTAACCGGTCTCGGCAGTTAATTAGCCCTTGATGGTGTAGTGGATACGGATGTGGATTATATATCAAATTACACGGGTTCAAGTCCTGCGAACTACCTACTGTTTTGTTCTGTTTTCTTCCTTTTCTTATTTACTACTTTAAGTTATAAGACTTCTTTCATGTATGTTGAGCGAAGATGACAATCTGACTTTGGGGTATCCATTCTAGTCACAACCCGAAGCTTCTCTTCGACATCTTGTCTAAGAAGATCGAAGGGCCTCTGCTCGCAGGGTACGTCGTCTTTGCTATATTGCCTAGATGAGAGATGCCGGAGCTAAGCAAACTAAGCAATATATTACCAACATTTTTACGGCAATCTCCCAGCCAACAACATCATCTTCACGACCGATGACGTTAACCAACCTCGTTCCCAGAGAGAGAGAGCACCTGGTAACGAGGTTGAGCATTAACAACCGCCAGACGGCGTTTAAATAGTATTTTTTTTCGTTGATGTTTTGTATAGATTTCACTAATTTGTCAATCATTCATTCATCAGATTCATTCCCAGGTTTATGGGAGGTTCCTATGATTGATTACATCGATTTAGAAGGTAGACCGTGCAATATGATTGACGGCTGCTCAGCGCCAGCCAATGCACAGGAGACGTATGAACTACTGTCCAGAAACTTTGATAGACACTACAACTCCAGCAGTAGAGCACCGTTTCCCATGTTCATGCACGCTGTCTGGTTCAGGAAATATCCCTATACAGTTTCTGGTAAGTCAATGAAATATACTCTTGTTTATTAACGAGGTGCGAAAATACTGTATACTGAAGCGAAGATCATTCAAGGCTTGTTCAAGCCGGTGTTTAAATTGCTCTTTGAAATAAAATAATCGGAGATCCCATCTTAGAGTCATATTTTGAGTGTGAAGTTACAAGAAAACATTTTTTGTGATTTTTCCATGCAGTGTCTTTTTTTTTTAAGGTTACCGACATAATCACGCAGGAACGCTTGCAAAACAATCTTTGTAAAAACGGCTTTCTCAGGGGTGTCTTAATGTGTTATATCTATACTCCAACTATGTGTAGGGAAAGTTGTTTTAGTTCTTTCACAGAGCAACATTGAAGCATATTTCTCTCCCCATTCTCCCCACGGATTCGCAGCTCCTCTGTCAAAACTTTACTCGCGTTAACAATCCCGCCGTCTTATACGCAAGCTGCAACAGAAGAAAATGTCGGAATCATAAAAATTGAACGACTTGTTTAACGACAAGACCTGATCCTTTCTCTGGGTTGTCTTAAACCTTTTGTTTTTTGCAGCCATGAAAAAGTTCCTTCAAGATAAGCTCTCTCAGGGAGACGTGTGGATGGTCGGCGTTAAACAAGTCATTGAATGGATCAAAACACCAGTCAGCCTTGACGACATCGAAAATTTTGCACCTTGGAAATGCGACCTCCCTCCCCCACCCCCTGCTTGTAGCACACCCAACGTCTGTGGATTTCCTGATGATCCGCATTACTTGTGGACCTGTACTCGCCCCTGCCCTTCGCACTATCCATGGGTTGGAAACCCGGATGGAAATTGACAGAATGAGATGAGGGTGTGTCCCGGCCAGATGCACTGTTTCTTTCTTAGGCAATTTTTTTTTTCCAGTGAAATAGAATCAGCAGCCATAATCGGAATAATGGCTCCTGATGAAATGTTCTTATTTGCTCGTATGGAATTCATCAGTTCATTGATCAAACTGTTTAAAGGTAACTGGGTAATATTTGGAATCAGAGTCTTGACTTTATAGTAAAATTTATTCCTAATCATAGAGTATGTAGGACATTGAAAAAGAAAGTGAACTTCGTCTTTTATTAGATTGGATCCAAAAAAAGGGCAATGCCTATTACCCTTCATAGTTTGATTGTATCTGTCTATTTCTGTCATTAGCTTGTGATTGCCTATTTGTAGTTTTACTAAAACCCTTCTCCCAGCTGTTCCTCTTGTTAAGCTTAAGTAACTAGATGTGGTATGGTCGGTTTTTTAAAAGATCTATAAAATTCAAGTTTTTGAGAATGTTGAAGGGTCTTTTGCCAAAATGAGATGTATTCCTGTTTCATTGAACTTACATAGCTTTTTACCATAACGATATCTAATAAATCAGGGTTAAAATCAGTCATCAAATGAGAGTGGAAGCTATTTTTGCCATTACAGTGTAAGTCAAATGACATTAAAAAAGCTTGTTTGACGAAAGATTCCTCATCTTTAGACTGTATATACAAAATGTATTTGATAATTTTTTGATTGATAGTGATATTTAAGAGAAAACGACCAAGCTCTGCTCTACAAGCTATATGTGAGAAGCTTTGTTGTTTACCTCCAAGCCGTCTCGTTTACAAAATTGAAGGTATGCCTTCTCGATTCGTGAGCTGTCCCAGGTCTTAAAATCTGGTTTGGCCGCGTACACACCCCAAATTTCGCTGTTATATGTCAGAATAGGGGAGATCATAGCAGTAAATATTTTACAGGCGAGAGCTGCTTTTAGTTTGCCAAGATTCGTGTGTCGTCTCAAGTTGAAGCGCAGAGGGCATGTAAAATTTGAAGTTTGAAAGCCCCCCATCCTGCACACGTTTGTAAAATTTTGCGACTTTGAGGAGCTATATCTTCGCTAGCCTGCGTGGCCGGCGTTGAAAGGTGAAGGAGAAGGGGGAATTTGGGCGCGCGAGAGCGTGTGGGGCGCGCGATCCCCTCCTCCCTCCTCCCTCGCGCGCGATCTTGCGCCCTAATTCCCTTCCCCTTCCCTTTCGACCGCCTGCCACGCAGGTTATATCTTTGCTCGCTTAAGACGTATTACTTTCAAACTTGGCAATTTGATTAGTTGTAAGTTTTCGAAAAATCATCTGGCTATTTTACTAATTCAAAGGTGCTCTTTCAAGCCGGAGTTGACGGTTTTGTCTTGACTTGTCCAGGTCAAAAATTAAAATAAAGTGGAAGGGTCTCACTTTTCTATACTGATAAAGACTTTGCAAAGGCTTCCTCTTCCGCGAAATGAGTTTCAAGAACAACAACAACTCTCGAAGGCTTAGCTTTGTGGGTTTTTAATACCGCTTCGAAAAAGAAGAAAAAACTCTATGACGTAGGCCAGGTGATCTGTGACGTCATTGCGGGGGCCTGGGGAAAGAAATTTTAATGCCGTATCCCATAAACCAAAGCTGACGGGAACAGATTGAATTGGTGCGCGCGTTTGTTTATGGGATACGGCATTAAAAATTTTTCTTTCCCCAGGCCCCCGCAATGACGTCACAGTAGAGCACAACCTAAGATTCCGTCGGATAATAATCCTTTCTCTCCCTCCCCTCCCTCACAGTCTCCTTCACGAATGTTTCACCCCTTGTTCCAGTCCCAGGCTCTTTGCATGCCTGTGGTCACGTGATCAACTTTCGGCAAACGCGAAAAACAGTTCGGTTTTGAAAAATTTTATTAGCACAAGCTGAAAGAGCATACTAAAATCAGGTAATATGAGAATTTTCAGCCGTACGTCTCAAAAGTAGCGATTACAACGACCGCCGAAAGTTAGAAGGATTTGTATGAGGAAAACAACTTTTCCCACCCAGTCACGCTTGCATGGTTTTCCATGCAAGCGTTTCCTTGTAAATTCGAAATTTTTTAAACTTTCGTGCAATCTTTCTCTTGCGCATTTAAGGGTTCAAATTGTCTGTTATGAATTAAAAGGAGATTTGAGCCCTGTAATGCTTAAGGAAATATTTCACGACAGTTTTGAAAATTTCGAAATTACAAGGATTTGTATGGAAACCCATGCAAGCGTGACTGGGTGGCAAAAGTTGTTTTTCATTAGAAGTATTTTCTTTTGAAATATTTAACGTTCAGTTCATTTTTTCAAGAATTACCAAGTCTCAGCATCAGAAGTAAAAACAATTTAATTTTACCAGAAACTCATAACTTATGAGTTTCTGATTTTACTTATTTACCATCGTCGTTTCGTAAATAGGTGTTAAGAGCCGCTTTAATCTTAAAATCTGTTTGGCGGCCTAAAGTTGATCCTTTGAGTAAATATTTGAGCTCTTCTAGGAATTTCAATTTTATCGGACTTAGTTTCAACCAATCAAATCAGGTGATAGCTCAGAGCCCGACTGGAATGATGTCACCAGGACTCGTCACGTGATTAACAACAGCAAGAGGGCAATAAATAAATCCTTGACAACAGCGATTGAAACGGAGTGGTCTCATAATAATTTACCTGTTCTCTTAGCTAAAAGATGACCGGTTTTGATTAGATCTGACTTTTGCTAAACATGTCGGCTCACAGCAGTCTACAACGACTACCAGATGAGGTAACTGAAGTTGATCTTTAGCTAAAATTCCGTCAAAAGTCCGCTTGTTATCAGTTGTGAAATTGATCGAGCACATGCATTTCGTACCTTGTTTCGTAGTTGGCCGATTTACACATTTTTGTCGTTCCCTTGGAGCTGTGGCTGGAAAAATATCGAACCGCGTTCAACAATATTGCACTGGAGTCTGTTTCGGCTGGTTTTGTCAGGTAATTTGCCGGTTTGCATAGAAAAAGTAAGCCTTGTTAAGCTGTTCCTTTTTGGCGATGGCAGACATGTTGGGCTTGCTTGTAATGTTATTTCCTGAGGCTATTACATTTTTAATATTATGTAATGGTGGTATGAAGCATCACATCTTGAACCTTATATTTATATTTTTAGGGTACAACCATATATTTCTCTCAGCCTTGTTCGAGATCACATTGAGGAACAGTTAGGATCGGAGGTAGTGCCAGAAGATTATGTTTTTCTTCGTTCTGTCGGTCGATGTATGGCCGTGGTAAGTTTTTTATAATCTAGACAGATGAAAGATTTA